>JAAGKR010000943.1:18908-54168 GCA_011419295.1 Clarias macrocephalus
ATAAAAAAAAAAAATAAATAAATAAATAAATAAAATAAAATTATATATATATATATATATATATATATATATATATATATATATACCCTTCCTGATAGTGTTTGATTGATGGTACATAGTAACTTAGTAACCCAGTGTAAAGATCTGTTCAATGATGGAAACTTCTGCCAAATGCCTAAATGTAAATGTAATTATCAGGTTAACCACGAAAATATCATGGCAAAATGGCAAGATGCGCACATCTGGCAGTGTAGCGTTACCTACTGTAACTAGCTTGCTAGCATAATAACACCACTAGTTAGAATAACACTGAGGATTTCATTCAGTTCAATTCAATTCAATTCATTCAAGTTCTCATATTCTCACATAATAGATTATATAGGTTATAAAGTTTAACACAAATTATCTGGTACAATCTGACTGTTTTTCAAAATTACTAGCCTGTACAAATGAACATAGTCAAATGAGTTTCAACAGTAAGCATTAGGATCTGTTGAGTAAAAGACGATTGAAATCAGTCTGATTTTGAGCTTTCTGAGCATCTTGAAGCAAACTCGGCATTGAACCTTTCCCTCGTTGAGCAAGCAATGTTTAGCACACCCCATGTGAAACCTTGGAGATAACTGTCAGAACATTTCCACAGGAAATAAATGACATCCACTGACATTCAAACTATTTTTTCGATGATAGAAGTAAAAAGAGAGTTTGAAGGTCCTTGTGGTTGCAGTGCCTCGTGTTTTGCTGTGGTTCTTTACAGTCTGCTGTGAAAAGAGAAAATGGGTGACTCCTGGGTGATGCTGATAATCACCCTGAAGTAGAGTCTATGCAAGTTACTCTCTTATTTATATCACGCAGAGTGACTTACAGTAGTACTGTCTCCTTGCACCTCCGGGGTCTGGGTTCGAATCCTGCCTCTGTGTGCATGGAGTTGGCATGTTCTCCCCGTGCTTGGTGGAACATATGAGTACTCCGGTTTCCTCCAACAATCCAAAGACATGCAGATTAGGCTATAACCGGTGTTCCCAAATTGCCTGTAGTGTGTGCGTGTGTGTGTGTGTGTGTGTGTGTGTGTGTGTGTGTGTGTGTGTGTGTGTGTGTGTGTGTGTGTGTGTGTGTGTGTGTGTGTCTGTGTGTGCCCTGCAATGTGGTGACACCCTCCGTGCTTCGTGCCCCAAGTCTCCAGGCCTATATATATTTGTTACTGTAATGCATATGACATCATAAAGCATGATCCGCCTCAAACTAAAATTTGATAAATCAGGTTTTTCACTGATAGGAAAAGAAAGGAAGGGATATTTCTTTTTATTTATTTATTTATTTATTATTGTTTATTATTTGTGTGAAGACCATCTGAACATCCACTAAAAGATTTTTTTTTTGAATGATACAGTATGTGCCCTTTAAAGACAACAGGATAGTTTTTTTTTTTTTTTCTATTATAAGCAAGGGATTTTGTTTAACTGGATCTTTCCATAATGAAGCTGTACACATTAGCTTTAGACTAACTGGTTTATTTTTTCCATTTCACTTTATTTGGATAGCCAAGTTTAAAGTTATACCTGTATGTGTTCAGTAGATCATCTATAAACTATCGACTCGTTTAGAATTCTCTGTGAGAATGGGTTATCAAAATAAAAAGCATCTAAATAAAGCATCATAGAGAAACTACAGTATAGGAGAACAATAGCACATAGACATAATCCAGAAGAAGCAAGACCACTAAATTATCAGAAAATGCAAATAACAATCTGTTAAAGGAGCGTAGGCTCCTCTCTATAATATACATTCCAACTTAAGATCAAAGGGTACAGCTGGCTGGTAAAACATAAAAGTGGCAATACAGAATAATTTACCGGAACCCGTCACCTATTTAAGGCTGGCTTGTAGCCAGTCAGGACGTTCCCATGCCTTTGAAACACTACAGAGAGAAGAGCAAAAACCTACAGAGCAGCCGAGAGACATGGAGAGAAAGAGAACTGAGGACATTAGGCTGATTACTGCTCATTACATAAGAGGCCAGGAATGTGTGAGAGAACCGGAGCTGAAGTGATGAAAGTAATACAGCGGGGTTTTGTCGAGGGGTGCTCAGGGGAGGCCTTGAGGAGCTAACAACTTTCTGCCGTGACACTTGGGTATCTTTCCGAGTCCTTGTAAAAGTGCTTTTTTTGCAGTGCTCCGCTGATTCATTGGAAGTGTGAAGTTAATGCATGTCAGAAGCATGCATTTTTAAAGAGCTCGGCAAACTGCGTCGCTGATGGAGCTGATGGGCTTTTGTTCCAGTTAACAAGCTCATTCTTTGGCGCGGGAACGTCCATCAAAGAGCCGTGCCAGACGTCGTAGTTAACTGCTCTGACCACCGCGTATCCACTAACAATGCAATCAGACATCTCTGTCTAGTCTCTAGCGCGTCCACGAACACATGGCTACGTATGTGCCCCTTTACCCATCTGTTTCTTTTGCTTTCAACCTCACACAACATTCTATAATATCGTATATCATATAGTACGAGTGAAGTTGTAAGACAAACTACAACTGATAACATATGGATCTCCGGGTTCGTTGGGATTGTGACACTTATTTTAGCATCTGCGATGCAAGGGAGTTTTACTGTACTTCTTTTTATTCATTCATATTCAATACTGCTTATCCTGTGTGCACACACACACATACTACAGGCAATTTGGAAACACCAATTAGCTTAATGCATGTCTTTGGACTGTTGTAGGAAACCAGAGGACCCGGAGGAAACCCAACTAACACGAGGAGAACAGACCCGAGGCGAGAATCGAACCGTCAACCCTGGAGGTGTGAGGCCACAGTGCTAACCACTAAGCCACCGTGCCATCGATTATATATATTTTTTCAAACATTATACAGTATTAATATAGTTCTGTAGTCCTACAAACCTAGTTTTAATGTTTAATACTAAATAAAACTAACCAGGACGTAGAGATGTAAAATCTTCAGACACACGTGATTGATTAGCTTTCTCTGTGTAATTGGCTTTACTCTCATGAAAACATCATGTAAAATACAATCCAAATAAACTAAAGAGCTCTGCAAATTGGTACCATTTATCATCACTTATTTATAGGACACCAGATTTAGTGACATTGTGCACATCAAATCCACGAAGCATGGATGTGATGGGTAAAATGACTTTGCTGTAGTGCATTGTGACACATAGTGCCAGTCCTCTCTTTACACAGATTAAGTGAGGAATGCATGTAGATGATAATAATTCATAAAAGCATGAAATTGTTAAATATGTAAATGTACAGTATTTTTTTTTTTTTGTATATTTTTTTGGCATTGGTGGCTCAGTGGTATTGTAGGTTTCTCACTTACCATACGGAAAGCATGACCAACCAACCAACCAACCAACCAACCAACCAACCAACCAACCAACCAACCAACCAACCAACCCATGCCCAAACCCCAACCAACTGGATGCCCTGCCTAAGCCCGAATGAAATGGGATGGCTGCATCAGGAAGGGTATCCACTGTAAAACCTGTGCCAAGTTGTAGTGCAGATGGGATGATCCACTATGGCGACCCCTTGATGGAAAAAAAAGACGAAAGACTAACAACTTCTTGTTTTATTTAGATCATTTTTATATTGATTTCCAATAAATCTGTTTTGATATTAGCTCATTCTCTATAAAGTAACTTAGAAAAAAAATCATACAAATGTTTAGTTCATTTTATCTATTGATACATGAAATATTGGGTGTTCAGGCAAGTGGTGGGAAGAATTTTGGACCCTTAAAATGAGGACCTTGCAGGCTTGACTTGTAACTTGTGTATGTATTCGCAGTAGATCACTGATGCAAATTACAACGCATTTGCAATAAAGAGACCACGGTGCTACTCCACCTCTCTCCAGCATGTTTGTCTGGCGAGGGAACAATCCAATCTTTGACTAGTCAGCCTTTATTTATGTCCAGAATTTGTTGTGCTTCAACAAAGAGGGTAAAACCATCTAAGGAGGCAAAGGGAGAGAAGGCCTTGCATATTTAACCATGCCAAGGAAGGTGGTGTAATGAACTGCTGTTTTAAAAGCCTATTAAAATCTGTTCTAATTACCAAAAATGCCAACAAAAAAAGGGGGGGGGGCAGGTGAGGGGTCATCTGATTACAAATCTTTCCGATGCAAGGTAGTGCCCTTAACAAGGGGGAAGCTGTCAATCAAGTATGTTTGCTTTGGTTCCTGGTCAATTCATCAGCTACATCCCTGACCTTATGGCAATTGTAAGATGAGATGTGTTTGTGAAAAGGCAGGAAGCCTTATTGAGATGCAGAAAGCATATATGGCCTTAGTAAAAATAGAGAATTATTAAGTGGCAACACCACTACAACCAGATATAATTGATCTGTCAGACTTGATATGGGTATCATTCCCCCAAATAAAATAAAATAATAATAATAATAATAAAAAAATACAAGCTACAGACTTGGTTCAATGGTCTTAAAATAATGTTTATAAAGCGCTATGGATCAATTGAGTCCAAACTCATGAAATGGCAGGAGTTATGTGCTCAGCTGGGAGCTATGTAAAGAGAAAATGACATTCTGGGTAATAATTCCATGGTGCAATTGCCGAATATTTTGCAAGCGGTTACAGGCTACATCTTGTCGCTTGATGTTTCTTACATAGAGAAGACTGCTGTGGAATCCTAATACACTGTTTCTAGACAAACAACTCGGCTAATGAACGTTAATTATTCATATCTCCAAATTGCAGTACAAGGCCCCTGTACTAAATCATTGACACCTCCGAATGCAAAACTTACTTGGGCTTTGTGATTGCTTACAAGGAAAAAGGAACGTTTTGTTTTGTTGTTCTCATCCCCCCCGCCCCCCCAAAAAAAGCCAGTCGAGAACTAGCGGCTCCATTCTGCTTGACCAGCCATCTGTAATGTAACACACAGTGACTGATTGCCCCGTGATGCTGTGCTAAGGGAGTCGAACCTTTCAGATTTTCTGTTTGTTACTAACAACTCAAAAAGCTCACTGGAGTAACAAAACCAATTCACCAGTGCACTGATTGACATTTCCTAAGGTGGTATTGGCACATACAGGAGCTTTTAATGCTATATCCTGGAGGACTGGTACCGCTGTTTCGTTGCCGTTCTTTGTTAAGGTTTAGCATTAGGATACTGGGGAAAAAATTGAAGCACTGACCATAAATGTCAATCCTAAAAGTGGAAATAGTTTTTTTTTCACCTGTTCACTTAGACCAGTTTATGTCTATCAGTTCTAGCACTGAATCCTGGATCTTCAAATAAACCACCATGCAGATTGGTAGCCATGCAATTCTCGAGTTCCTGTGGAATGGAAATTTTGTCTTTCCAAAGTGGATTTAACCTAATTTGGAGGTCCAGTATGTATAAATTCTGGCTCTGACAGTTCCTCAACCTCAGCTGCATCACTCAAGTTTACAGTTGGGCATGAATTTCAGAACTGAGCCTTTCTGACAAGGTTCCTCACATGGTAGTCCAGAAATTTACGATCTTTTTTTAAAAGACATACAATCCGGATCTTTAACCTCGGGAATACCTTTTTGACCCCGAGAAATCATTGCGACTTTTTCCAACAGGCTTTCTGGAAGTTGCTGAAGCATTGAGGGAAGAATATTTACAACATTTCACTTTCAATTATGTTTTGGCCTTTTGAAGTACAGTAAAATCAATCCTAGCCTTCAAGCTGAAGTGCATATATTAAACAACACGTCTAGAATTAAGTCAGGAGTTCGATTGGGAGCTTGAGTTCGAATTGCACTTTTATCTAAAAATAAATAAATTAATCAAATAAAATAAAAATGCCCTTGATGCATACGGTATGTCTCATAGTACTGATTCAGTTCCCATTTCATATTTCTGGAAATGGTCTCAAAAGCATATTTATCTCTGATTTAGTACCATCGAACATCTAAAGTCTAATAATCAAATAGTATTAGTTCACTACCAGTGCTAGACACGATCTTTTTAAATCTCAGGGCAATACTTTTGGCCTTGCTTGACTGAACGACCAAAAGACTCCATGTGGGATTCAGCTGTATTATAGCTCTGGAGAAGAGAGTAGATTTTTTTCCCCCCTCACACTTAATTGCCTACACTTTGCGATTGCTTGATTAACTAGGTTATGACTGAAGTTCTTACCTAAAGTGTGCTAGATTAATCAGTCACCAAGAGAGAAATGAAGGAGAGAGAAAGAAAAAAAAATGTACCAGATTGGAATTTGAGGAGACAAATAGCATCTGAATGATGCCATGCATTATTATGTCATCTCCATAGTCATCTAATGGCTGTATCACATTAATAAAAAGTAGAACATTATACAGTAACAGATGGCGAGAGTACATCAGCGGCTCAGGAGCTATTTATTAAATGCGTTATTAATTATTTTCAACATGATGAGCTTTTGCGGCTCCTTCTGGCCTGGGTTAAGTCAGGAGCGTGCCATTTGCTCTTCACACAGGCTGGCTGTGTGCACATCCATGCTAGTCCAGACTGCCATCTCTACTTTCTTTGAAGAATGAGAAACGTTAGCGCAAATGAGAAAGGTTAGCGCATACAGGTAATTGAACTGGAACTAAAAAAAGTGACATTATGTATTGATATATTTCAAAAGTAAGTGAACCTTATTTATTAATCAGAGACACATTATTAGTGTTTATTTAAAGTGTAGGATCTGGATCTGTATTTAAACCTGATTAAAAAAGTGTGGTCTACTGTAGATCATCATAAATAAAACAGGACTGAAATTCCCATAAAAAGTTTTGTACCCGGTGCCATGGTGGCTAAGTGGTTAGCGCCATCGCCTTGCACCTCCAGTGCCTGGGTTCGATTTCTGCCTCGGGTCTGTGTGGATGGAGTTTGTATGGTAGCCCAGTGCTTTGTGGATTTCCACCTGGATAAGGCGGTATAGAAAAAGAGTGAGTGAGTTTTGTGCCCAATTTCAAATGAAACTGGACTTTCCTGTTATATTTATCACTATATATATATATAGACTCAATAAACAATAAATCCAACCTCATTTGGGTGATATCAGGTAGTATACTATAGTATAGAATCGTATATCCACTATATATATATATTGGATATACGATTCTATACTATAGTATACTACCTGATATCACCCAAATGAGGTTGGATTTATTGTTTATTGAGTCTGGTTCCTCTGAAGGTTTCTTCCTGTTGTCATCTTAGTGAGTTTTTCTTGCCAGCGTTGCTCCAAGCTGGCTTATCAGAACAAATTGTTAACTATAATATATTATTATAACCTATATCATTACATATTCCTTATGTATTCCTATACGTTTTTTTTAATTCTGTACAATCACCTATAAAAGTAACATTTTATTTAACTAAAATGTATTTTTTCAATAGAAATTTGTGTGAAACTTTAGTTATTAGGTATTATTTGTGTATGTACCAAATTTCTCTCTAATTTATTGTAAATGTAAACAAACTCACTCTTCCATCTATTTATACCGCTTTATCCTATACAGGGTCACGAGGGGGGCAGGAGCCTATCCCAGGAGACTAGGATAGGGTGCCAATCCATCACAGTAAGTACACACAGTACATTTGGGAATGCCAATTAGCCTAATGTTTTTGGACTGTAAATATATATTTATAGTGCTACCTGTATTCATATTTGTTTAGGAAATATTATGTTTATTCAGAACAATGCCTTTGCATTTTTATACAGTAGGTAACTAATGCTGCATGAGTATTCATGCATTAGGAGTAAAGCTATGAATCTGTGAATCCTGTTAAACAGCTGAGCCTTCTGCTTCAGGTCTCAAGGCTATCACCTATTCTTTCTTTCTTTCTCAGTGGGGAGCAGGTGTATGCTAAAGGAAGGAGACCCACCGCATACATACATCCCAACCTCTAACCTTTCACCTTATACCCTTCTCCCTTCCAGCTGGAAATGCCTGTTTCTTCACCTGCTACAAGCGGCCCACCACCTGCCAGCACTTTTGCCTATCTGTACAGCAGGTGGCTGGGGACAGAGGAGTCAAGAATCCACATCTCATTCCTTCCCTCCCTCCATCCCTACCCTCCCTCCTTCTTTTTTTCTCCCTCCCTCCCTCTTCCAGCCTGGCTTCACGCTCCAGCACTTGCACCGCAAACTCTATCTCATGCAAACACCTTGTGCACTATCACTGGTCTCATTTGGTGATTTATAAGGGCTAGGCATTCTCGCCTTTCAAACGCTGCTGCTTGAGCGCGGAGTACACTGGCCGTGGGACAAAATGAATCCAGCCTCCATTTTTTACTGGGTGAAAATGAGAGGGAGAAGCGTGCACCTTAATTGAACACAAATGCAAGAGTCTTTATTGTTTGGTACAAGGAGAAAAGCAGCAGGAAATAGCGCCGAAGCACATGGCTAATGTTTTTTAATACCCCAGCTATACTAGCCACGTCAGGTGCTTTGCAAATAGTGTTTTTGTCTTGCTTTAATACAATTTTTTTTTTTTTATTAGTGCTCGGTAAGCATAAACCCAGAAAGGATGCCATACTTCCTGCCCCATCCCTTTAAAGATGAGCATCCTGACAGTGTCTCTAGGCCTTAATGTGGGTGTTTTATCACAGCATGTAAATAATAAATTGGTTACAAATTGTGCTGCCAGGCCACTTTAAAGTAATTATATGGCATAAATAATGTGCATGCAGGATAAAAGGATAGATGAATAAATATAAAATCGCACAATGTGCTCACAATTGGTTCGCAGGCAACATCCTGTCATGCTCATCGAGATTTATGTAATGGATTCATTGCTGAGGGAACGGCGAGGTTTGATGTATTTATTGCGTTTGATGGAAAATGGCTGAAACATGCCAGTATTGACAAAAATTGTAGGCTGCACGATGGAAAGAATGGTGGGGAATAAGTGATGTCAGTAAAGATGTCACATTTACTGAAGCTGCTTTTATAGCCGACGACTTCAGCGCTTTCATCGTTAAGGGTTTGAAAAATCGAAATGGTGCATCAGATAGGCATGCCGGTTACAATAAAATACTAAATCAGACAGTTGGGTGTGGAAGGGATTCCTGTGTACAGCTCCGGCAACCTTTTTGCGCATTTTGCATACTGTAGAAGCTCAAAGTGCACTGTTATTGGTTATCAATTAAAAAATACACCAACAATAACAACAAAAAAAACTTCTGCAAACCAAAAAGCACAGACTGACATAAAGATTGACAGTTGCACATGTTAGCCAAAATTAGCCACCAGAGTGTGGGAGCATTCAGGTCCTTATTATAATTTGTGAAAGAAATATATCACAAATGCAGTGCATTGTTTTAAATGCGGTCTCTAGACCTGAACTCAGTTTGAACCCCTCTGGAGAGATCTGCATGCAGAAGATCATTATCTGGCTGACCCACTGCCAAAATGGCACAGGAAGTAAAAAAAAGAAAAAAAAACAAGCCCTGAGAATTTTTTTTTTTTTTGTATAGAGATGCCCCAGTCTCATATCTTTTCTATTCCCAGTTTTCCCACCTGTCCCGTACAAGGTTTCACTTTCATGTTAATGCTCCTGGTGAAATATTCATGAACGACCAACAGTTCCCTCACAGCTTGGCTGACCGTGCATGGTAAGCTTAATAAATAAATACAATTAGCTTTTCTACTCAGCAAGATACAAGGCGATTCAGTGGATCTAATTTGATAGTTTGGCTCCAAGCATGTCTCTTAGGGATAACACAAAAATTCTCTCAGCTAATGTAAGCCTCCAGCTTAATAGCTGCTTGGGGGAACGGAACATTCTTCTTTCTCTTCATGCAGTGCACCCGTGCCTTGCAAAACCTGGCCTCTCAAGACAGACAGGTAACATGTCTGCTATTCAAGATGCCTCAGGCTTTGCAGTCATTTGCTTTGTGCAGGAAACGTAGCATCTGTTCATGGATATATGATTTGACTCTTGGAGGTTACATGGACCATTCTCCATGAAAAAAATTCTGATTTCCAGTTATGGTCTAAAGAATGCAGGAAAAGCAACACCCAGCAAGGACGCCTGTCTAGCGCGTCTCTACTGGCAGGCATAGAGCCAAACTTTTCCTCAGACATGACAGTTGAGCCTCCAGTGAGGAGAGACCTTCTGTTGTCCTCATATCAGCAGGAGAGAGGTATGCCACACACGCAGATGAAGACATGAAAATGCTTTAAAGGCAGAGCAGGGCCAAAAATGATGCAACCCGCAGCTTGCTAGGCTGCGTTTGAACTCAAGAGAGCTGAACGCATACACAGACCTGGAAACAACAACAGGGGCTCTCAGTCATCCGGATTGCCAGGAAAAATCCTGCCAACTTGATATGCAGTGACTCTTTGGTTCTTTAATAAGCACTTATCAAGTGTAGCCTGTTGGTTTTCCGGATGCATGCAAATACAGCATATGCAACAAGTCAGGGAGGTGTCAAGTGATTGGAATTTCTAGTTTTAGTCTGCAGAAACAGCTGTTACCCCACCATAGAAGCAGACCTCTCTTTAGATTGGAAAAAGAAATAAATTAGATGTGAGTGATAAAAAAATAAAAAAAACAGAAAGTAAGAGACAGGTCATGACTGAAATGATGGTAGTGCTCTTTATGAAAGAAAAGCAGTGACGCAGATGGTTAGACAGTGAGCGAGCGAGAAAAGAAAGGGCGAGGAAGGCCACGGACGATGGGACGAACCTCAGACAGAGGAAGGTTGGAAATGAAAGAAAATGCTGTAGGGAAGGGCAACACTGAAATACGAAAGAAGGTCATACAAACAGGGAAGGAGCAGGATAATGGCAAGCACAACTGAAGGGCACATTGAGGCCAAGCTCTCCCGCTGGAACATGGTTCTTCCGTCAAGCCCTCCTTCTTCACAGATAGACACATGCCCCATCTTCTGCTTCACGGGTAATTAAATGGATTTCCTGTCTTGTACTCAGCCTGGGAACATGACCCAGCACTCTCTGAGCGTATTTCAGAAGCGACTCTAGGACAGCGCTTCGAATCACAAGCATGCCTGCACCTGAGTTTGGTCCTAAGCAAACAAGAATCATGCTGGGACCTGGTGGATGGGGGTGTGTGCCGAGATCCGAGGCTTAACATCATCCTGCTGATTTAGGAGCACGCTACATGTCCTTCCCTTGCAGGAGAAGAAAAAAGGATGGAGGGATCAAGGAATTGAGAATTCTTCCATCTGCACCTACCACAGGGCTTCCCGGGGGGTTGTCATCTCTGGTTCTCATGCTGAGTCTTTTTATTTACAAATGGGGTCATTGAACTAAAGCACTTAGCCTCTTGTTTATATCCTTAAATATGGATTGCGGGTGCCAGTACTGTGAAATATTACCAGGAGTCACATATTACGACAAGCAAGATTTAAATTAAGAATCAAGTCTTGCACTTGTGAAAGAGTTCAGCAATAAAAAGTATGACTGTAACAGACTAAAATACGATACAAATTTCTCTCTCCATTGACCCCGACTAGTTTCTTGACAACATTTAATGACTGATGCAGCAGAACAGAAAATGAAAACAAAATATATGTGGAAACATTTATTATATATGGATTTACAAGAGTGAAGAATGAGAATAACCCAAATATTGCTGAGAAATAGTACCTAGATATTTTTATAAGAAAGAAGGAGGAAAATAGCTAGATTTGTTCAAGCTAACAGCAATACACAGAAGGTGAATAGACTACAATAGCAGAATAGTATTGTTCCGCTTCTGCTTAAAGCTTCACTGGAAACAGGCTGACAATTGGAAAAAAAATACCTGTGACATACACTGCCAAAATTGCACACAGCATTTAGTTTCCTTCTTTGATTATGGTGCACAATGTATTTCACAAGTTAAGTCCTGGACTATATGTGTGCCATCAGGGAACGCGTCAACCTGGTCATCCAGAACTTTCAGGTTGTCAGCTGACTTCATTTTATTTCCAAACAGCATCCCTGAGCTTAGACCTGACCACCTGAAGCAACCCCAGATCGAAACATTACAATTTCGGAACGGCAAAGAACCTCACCTGCATGACTATGGACTGTGGGAGGAAGCCGGAGTACCCACAGGAAAACCACAAAGAACCACCGAACCCAGACTATAGAGGTGTGAGGACACCGTGCTAACTACTAAATCACTGTTCCACCTCTTCGCTTGATGCAGGGTAATAACTTTACCCCAATGTTAATTTGGATTTAAATTCAGGAATTCGCACATGTGGCTTTGTATCAGTGAAAAAAAAAAAAAAATTGTATATTGTGACAGACTCCATGCTGACATTCCTTGTACCCATTTTTTGTACGCACCTTTTTAAGAATTCTCAAGGGTTGAACTCTATCATCCCTTTCCCCCCCCCTTTCTCTATTAAAAAAACTTGCTTGGAAAATTCTCACTAGAACATAACAAGCCCATCAGACAGGAGCGTCTGCAATTACAATGCCAGAGGTGCTGCATGCAATTTCGCTGCGCTAACAAGCTTACCATCAACCCGCACTCTCAATCACTGCTCAGGTTCCTATATTCATTAAGGGCCAGCGCTAGTTGCGAGTGGCTGTATGAAGGGAAGTGCTAAGTGCTAAGGCTGATTGGAGTGTACAGAGGGAGGGCTGCCTTCGCCAGATTGTGGGTAAACAAACGTGGGAGGTGGCCATTCGCATAATACCGAACGATCGAACAAAAGCCCATGCAAATGTGGACCTTGACCCGAATCAAATCCTTGACCCATTCACTAATTGCAAATTACAGACCTCAGCACCCCAATCAGTGGCCTTTTAGTGCAAGATTCCAGACTCATTCTTCAGCACGCGCACACTGGGAAATAATAAGGAGGGGAGCGGTTTGCCATCAAGTGCGGGGATTTGTTATTCACGATCGGTCTTGATTAGAGCGCAATTGACCCTGGATAGCGCTCTTTGAATCATCTAAGAAGGGGCAGCACTTTTGTACTTTTGAAACCGCTGCGGTCAGGGATTGTAGCCGTGCTGAAAATTGGGGGATTTACGCGGACATGGTGTTTGATGTCAGGGCGTGCGAGACTGTCATCTCTCTATATAGCGCCTGCCACCGCTACACTCCTAGCAACCCCCAGCGTTCCATTACGGCATTAAAAGCAGGGAGAACAGCATGGTCCTCACAGCCATAAATATTACATGACAGGCAGGGAAGCATCAGTTTGTAAATGCAAATCAGCTCGACGTTGCTTGTGTCTCCATCATTGTTTTGTCAAGTGCCCCAGGGCTTCAATGTGGAAAATGAGCCTGCATTCTGATACTTTTTCCCCCTCTTTTTCATACCCCTGCTGTTCTCCCCCTCAGCCTTCATGCATGTTTTAAACATATTCTCACTTCCCTTCCCACCTGGGTTACTTTTTTTTTTTTTTTTTAATGGATGTTCCGTTCTGTTTTGTGGCATTGCAATATAAGCAGTATGAAATGCTTCCACATTGATTGACAGTCTTGAAGCGTGGCATACATCTCCCTTATATACATAAAGCAGCCATGCATGAAGTACACCACCTAGCAAATAGATACGCACACACTTCACAAGAATGCTAAATAAATCGCGCTGGGAAGGAGTCGATACTGTAACTTTAACCTATATAGCGCTTTTGCCCCTTCTGCAGCTTCGGCTAACGAATGATCCTCTCAAGGAAATCCTGTTTGGGAGGATAATCCTTTCTTCATCATGTGGACAGACACTTTCCGTAATGAAATGGCCCAAGGGTGTCCCTGTCACCTGCTTCGTCTCTTCCCTCACCCACACCTACGCGGACACATCCAGCAGCATCGCATCTACTTTGTACTATATTCCAGATCAGCAATCAATGATTTACGCAGAGAATTGGCACTCATCATGCTTGGTAAACAGTGACTTGTCCCGGGGTCATGAGGTAGCAGAGCTGCCTGCAGAAGTGGGGAAACAGCCTTCACACAGGCTGAGGACCGATGGCTTCGGAAGCAGCATGACATTTGGGCAGCAATCAATTTCCAAAGACTGGACCGACATAGAAAGGAAGAGACAGCGGACCGCAGGGATGCATTGCAGCTGCATTTCAAGTAGGATTTCAGCGCAGAATATATCAACCTGCCTCTGTTCTAGATATATTTCTCTCGGCAATGTGTAATTAATGGATAGTTAAGGAATTGGAAAAAATGTAAAAAATCTGGAGGGGTGTGCGTTTATAGAAAAGCAATCAACAACGTGATGGCCAGAGAAGACCTACTGTGGACAGTTACTGTTGCCACCGGGGAGTTGATTATTTTAAATATAAGATCATATACAGGACCACTGGAGACTCCTTCCATAAATATTGTACAGCGTAATGTAAGTGCAAAAGGCTAAAATAGCACTGAGTGACTGAGTAAAATTAAATAATGTAGTCACTGGCAAATCTTGCTGGTACAAAAGAAATAAAAACCCTTTTGAAATGAGCCGTTATAGAAAAATGTGTCACATCGTTTCATGTTATTACATTACATTGTATTATTTTTCTATAACGTTGTGTTTAATTCTGCATAATGTGTTCGGTCCGTTCCTTGAATCTTGATTAACAAAATGAATCAAGCATGTTTTGCACTTAAACACACACTCATGCGCACACATGCACAGACACACACACACACACACATTGCACTTGCCTGTAAAAGCCTCAGAGCAAACCTCAGCCTTAGCTGTCGCAGTTTGTTGATTCATCATGTCAGAATGCTCGTTCCCTTGCCGAAGCGACCTTAAAGTGCCTTGTTGTGCCGTAATGCTGATGGCTGTTAAATGCGCACTGCTGAACTTGGGCCGTCCTCGGGCCAAGGACCTGAATGGCACTGATGACACACTGCTGGGCAAATTTGCGAGCGTGGCCATCACAAGGACACATCTAGAGCGGTGATGACTACTACAGGCTCTAATATGATGTCCTAAATGTTCTAATGTACTAAACAACACTGCTCTGCAGCACACTGCTTTTTGAAAAAGAGTTCGAAACAACCCTTGAAGTACGCTGTGAAGCGTTAATGTGGTCACAAATGGTTTAAATGATGACAAATGGTAGTTTTTAGTTTTCACACTGCCCATATTTAACATGTCTAAGTATCCACTGCTAATTGGTTCCCAGTGCTTGAGGTGACTGCAAGTGGGTCGTTGATACTGCAAAAACAAGTGACAACAATGTTGAATAACCACCCGTCCTCCAGGTGCGCAGAATACTAATTTCCAGCATTCTCGACTGTTTTCTCTTAATTGGTGTCATCAGTAAAATGGCTGACAAATTGACAAAGTGGCTACACCAGAAAGCTGTGCCCTCACTTTCTCAATTAGCTCACTAAGCAGTGATTAGTGACCAAAAGTGTGCATACCCGATCACTTGTTGTCTAATGCTCTGGAATCTGTCCTTGTTTGAAATGATAAAGAATTAATGTGTTGTAGGTAATAATGTACTCTGATGTAATGAAACAATCATCTACACTTTGGGTTTGGGATGATACAGAATTTTTTTTTTACTTATTACTGAATGCTATTTTTTTTTTCTTTTCAGAGTTAATGAGAAAAAAAAACAAGTTGTGTAAAGGTTAACTGTGGTGAACATGCATTTCCCATTTATTTATAGGGCCTCCACTATTCATAGACCACAAAACATGTTTATTTTTAAAATAAGAGAGGTTTTTAAATATATTTTTACAGTTCTTGCATGAACTACAGTATAAGATACCAAGGTAGTCTGATGGTACATTTACCATGGCATTTTTGTAAAGGTTGGTTTTATTCACTCTTACTTATGGTCTGTACCGCTTTATCTTATATACAGGGTCGCAGGCGAGTGACTGAAGTCTACCCCAGGGGACTTAGGTCATGAGGCGGGGTACATCCTGGACAGGGTGCTAATCGATTGCAGGGCACATACACATACACATGCACACACACGCAAACACACACACACACTCACTCACTCACTCATCATCTATACCGCTTTAATCCTGTATTCAGGGTCACGGGGGGCCTGGAGCCTATCCCAGGAGACTTCGGGCACATGGCAGGGTACACCCTGGACAGGGTGCCAATCCATCGCAGGGCACAGACACACACACATACACTCACTCATTCACACACTACGGGCAATTTGGGAAAGCCAATTAGACTAACCTACATGTCTTTGGACTGTGGGAGGAAACCAAAGTACCCGGAGGAAACCCACCAAGCACGGGGAGAACATGCAAACTCCATGCACACAGAGACGGGAAACAAGCCTGCAAACACACACTATGGGTAATTTTTGAACACCAGTTAGCATAATTTGCATGTCTTTGGAAAGTGGGAGAAAACCAACGTACCTACATGTAGAGTAAATCCACCAAACACAGGGAAAACATGCAAACTCCATGCACACAGAGGTGGGAATCGGACCCGGCCAGGAATCGAACCCTGACCCTGGAGGTGCAAGGAGACAGTGCTGGTGCTTGGTTTTATAAAGTTTTGCACAACTACATGAAATTCGCACAGATATGATCACAACAATTTTCACACAAAATTTTGCCATTTGTGCTTCTTAACACCTTTGTGATTCGAAGAAACCATGCATAGAATATTATTACATACATTTATACTTGCTTCCTAAAAAAAAAAAAGAGAGAGAAAAAATTATTTAAAAAAGCCAAAAGGGATTTTTCTCATTTTGCTGTAAAACCTTTCATGTATGCATACTGTACTGTATATGTGCTTCTTATTGCAACTGGAATTGTTCATAGTATGATCCTAAGCAGTTCTATATTCCATTCTGATCATGCATTATTCCCTATGAGCTCAATTAAGCTGCTTGTTAGTGCTGCACTGATGCCACGAGAGGGAGAGTTACTTATTTATTTCAGTGCGAGATTATAGCATGAACATGACAAAAAACCTAACAAAAACTTCAAGAATGAGAGTTCAATCTGTTGTAATCCACCTTAGTTGTTTAGAGGTGGATGCACAGTGAGAATAGTCCATCTATTCTACTGAGGCCAAACTGCTTTGGAGACCAGACATTAGGAGACACAACATTAATTACAGACATAGTAAACGGGTGCCTTGCACAGTTGCACTTGTTATGTTCTTAGATGTACAATTTTTTGGCTGTATGTTGCTCCTTCTCTCTACTGCATCTATTCCTTAAGCAGGAATGATAACATCATATTAGAAGGAAATAAAAGAGACATGTTTCAGCACATCATATCACAGCGGAGACCTCTTTGTATATCCATTCTTGGCTCTGTGGTAGACATTGAAATGTGTATAATACAGCATGAGACCAGTCAAACTTTATGCTAGCATCATAAGTTGTGTTTAGTTAGGGACAGTTAGTTCCAGGCCACTAATTTGAATGGTTGAACAAGGGTTCCAAGAATGGTGGTATTTAGTAGATACGGACCTGGATAATTTAGTCTTACCTCTGAATAACTCCACTTGAGTATCTACAGTACATCACTTTCTAGCTTGGAACGGTTTCAGCAAACGTAGGTAAGAATGTTTTTTCAGGAAAATAATTTTTAGCTAAAATACAGTATGAAAGCTCACATGAAAAGGAACCAGGGATCCTGATTTCAGTAGACGCACCTTTAACAGTACTATACAGATCAGCATGAACTACCTAGTCTGCTAGGAGATGTGCTGTTACTCGAAGAAGTTTGCTTTTTATTGGATTTTTTTCTGCTAAGGGTGTAAAAATACACAGAGATTTTGTCCATACTGCGTCAAAAATACCTCTTACTCTATATCATTTCTTCTTTATAGAAGTATAAAAGCCATATATTGAGTATAACTGCACGTTTGCTTATGTGATATTGCTTGGCTGTATACGGTCGACTGTATAGTGGCTATATGCCCAACATTTTACAGCTTCTGTGAATACACAGTTGCACTGTGCGCTTTACCTGGCTGACTGGATTTTATATCATTATATATCATTAAGAAATCAGTGACATGTTTTACGTGGCCAGTTTAGTGCCATTATGACTTAAGTTTTGGCAGTGTCATATATATAAAAAATATATATATATATATCTCATTGTGACCACATTCATGATCACATGGAATTCAGAGAATAGCTACAAATGCACTAGCAGCAATGGTTAAATGTAAACATAAATGAAACGATCTACAGTAATACAGCTTAAACTTTACAGGTACAAGGGGTTTTAAAGTAAAACCAGGATTTCATTTAATTGTGCAGAATAACAGAGCACAGGTATATAATCCCCTGCTACACAAATTCACTTATCCCACTTCACTAGTGCTTCGAAGGTAAAAAGTTTTCGGAGTTCTCCAGAGCCATGATCGGATGGACTGCCCGCTTAACATCTGAAACGCTGGCCTCCCAGGAACTCCTTTAATGGCCCAAAAATGTCTAAATACTGTACATAGCTTGGATGGAGGTCAGGACTACAGTATATACAGTATACAGCATTATCAAGGACCAGGCGTTGCACTTCTCGAATGCTCAGGGCAATGGTAGCTCAAATGGTTAAAGCTATAGGTTAATGGGTTACTGATAGGAAGGCTGGAGGTTCAAGCCCCAGCACTGCCAAGTTTCCACTGTTGAGCCCTTGGGCAGGCGCACTGTATCCTCTCTGACCCCAGCATCCTAAGTGGGATGTGAAAAAAAAGGTACATGTGACAAATAATTGAAAATTATTATGTTCACAGGAAAAAAAATGCAGTGTCCTCCGAGACTCCTTAGCCAGACTCATCATTCAATGAATGTACAGTACACCCTTCTTTAAAACGTTTGCACCACTGAAATGTTTTACTGCGGCTAAGAGTCTGATCACCGTACTGTATTGAATCCACACCATGTTCACTGGTGACAAAAGTGGAAACGAATCGTTTTTCTGTTCATCTCTATAATTAAAAGGATTGCTATTGAATAATCTAAAAAAGGCTAAAAAGGTAAAAAATAAAAATTAAAAAAGAAGCTAAATAAATAAATTAATTAATTACAGGTCATTAATTGCAGAGAAACACACACACACACACACACACACACACACACACACACACACACACACACACACACACACACACACACATTTATGATGTACTTTTGATCTATCACAAGAATGCAACTCTTTCTACAAGCTTTCCCAAATAGGAACTTTAACGGTAAAATTTCGCAAGAAATGACATTCACAAAGCAGAAAAAACACTGATAGTTTAGTCAAACTGTGATAAAGCTTTGCCTTCTCACGACATTTCCAGCAAGTAGCCTAAAATGAAAATCCATGCATGGAATCATATAATATAAAATATGAATTGAATCTCAGTGGAACAATGCAGCGGTTCGATGACATTTCCAAACAATGCAATATTTGTTCCTTTTTTTTTTCCCCCCAGAAAGATAACACACACCTCAGCACCAGAAAATTGTATCCCTTTGTCCAGGAGGCTGTTAGACAAACTGTGTATTTGTTTTCCAGTCCTTTGTTGAGACTGCATAAGGTGTGATAAAAGACAAAAGTTTATTTCTTTTTTGTATTGCGTCTGCATGATATTTGCATTTGAATCTGTGTTTGTAAACATAAACGTGGAACTTCTGATGTGCCTCAGGCGCTGTTCAGATGTGTAGAGGTCTGTCTGAAAACATCACTTTTAACCATCAGTTTTTAATAATAAACGCGTGAGTGTTTTGGGGACAATTTCTCTGCCCAGACAAAAAAAAAAAAAAAAAACCCAGCAAAAATGATTTGAAAATGCTCCTATTACCAAACAAGCCTGGTGATAATATGGCATGTTACAATCTTAAACATCTCAGATGTTGAATAACAGAATTAATGTTTAGAACATACAGTATATACCATATACAGCTATCTATAACATACCATCCATACTATTTATAACTGTAACATACTGTATATAGAGTTCATAACTGGTTATAACTGTATCTGTACCTCGGCATATGAACTGATGAACTTAAGAACTGAAATTTTACAAGAAATTTTTGGGATACCAGTGACAGAATCGAGCCAAAATGAATGTCGGATAAGTTCTAAGGTTAGGTCTAGTCGCCGTTCAAAATTTTTTGGGTGGATTTCTTTGCATTTTGTGCAAGATTTAGTGAAGATGTATCACCATGGCTCCCAAGAATGTTAGCAAGGATGGTAGCAAGAAGAAAAGGAGTCACCTTTAGTTTCAATTTTAAAGCAGATGGTGCCAAGAGGAATCATAAATTAAGGTTAAGTGAGGTTTAATGTCTATTTATTTCCTTTGAAATGTTTCAAATGCAAACATATGATTATAGTGTTGGAAATTGGTAATATTGGTAATATTCTAGGGTGGTCGTGACAGATTATCTGTATTTACATTATTATCTGTGGGAAAATGCATTTTGCAATACGAATTTCCGCCTTAAGAACTCGCCTCTGGAACGGATTAAATTTGTATGCCGAGTTACCACTGTGTCACAAAGCCCCACTTTGCATAATGCATTATGAGACCATATTAAAGCAATATCACACTCTAGGTCGTGCTGTTGAACTTAATATCGGCATGGCTGTCATGCGGTCATGAGCGCAAGGGTGCAGCCAGAGTGCTGAAGATATCACATATCAGATATTCAGTGCAGCATTACAACCTCGAGCGTGATATTGTTTTTATAGTATATGACAATCTCCAAATGCCATTTATTATCAACAGATTATGATTGATTTCTTTATTTAACCACTTATTCCACCAACACATATCCTGCCGGAACTACAGTAGCACTGAGCTGGTGACAAACAGTTAGTGTAATTAACAGGGGTAGAATTAGTTTTAAGTTCTTATTTTTTACTATGCATCCAAAAGATGAGGAGAATAAACCATGGATGTGGTTCACAGTCCTGTAAATATTTCTAAAGTTTCTCTTTATATGACCACTCATTCCATTTTAGAATAACTTCTGGGGTTTGGGGTTGAATCCTAAATAGCACTATATGGAGAGCTAGTGTGCAATGTAGGGTATACATCCCTTGATCGGGGGTTAAAGAGGGATTTGGGATTCAGCTTTGTCTTAGAATCTAGTTAGCTTTGTAGCTACCATTAGCCACGAACAAATGCCATCAGATGTGTTTCCTATTTTCATGATATGAAATAATTATTCTACATTGTTGTATATTGTCCATAATGTGATAAATCAAGGCAAATCAATACTTTACAAATATATCCATAAGTCATACGTATAGGAAATTGGAACCTTAGGAGTATTTATTTTCAAACACTTGATTTCCAGGATCCTAAGACATTGTTTTTGTGTAGAAAAGGTGGCCAAGAAATATTGTTTCAAAATATATATTTTAAAAAAGTTATACACTGTAAATATAGACAGGAGTTGAACTTGTTTCAAATAGTGCCATGAAATTTGAACTGTTGCTAGACACTTTCCAACCTCTTGTACATGGGACACACAAGAAAACTAAGATTTTCTCTGGCTGAAAGAAATGTGCTCAAACCCTGAAAAACAACATGAACAGAGAAAAACTTTACGAACCAGACATGATGGAAAAAAACAAAACAAGCAGATGCTGAGTGTTCACTAATAGTACCGGTAATAGGGGACGGTGACACTGAGGATGGTTATTGATTATCTCTCCACATTACCTGATCTGGTTTGCTCCAGACTAACGTTTCTTGGACCCACCAGCCGAAAATGAGTCGAAAGAGAACTGAGAAGCCAGGCCGAGATGGAGGAAACTGCTGAATTGGACAAGCATGACCAGAGGGGTCCAGTGACCTCAGAATGAGCTGGGCAACCAGGAGACAAAGATTCTAATGATCATTAATGCTGTGGTTGTTTTTTTTTTTTTTTTTCCCTCAAGCCCTCTCCACAGAGTGAAGTAAGGAGGGGTGATAAAATGTATTTAAAAAGTAAATAATAAAATAATCTCTGCATTTTGGAGCGTCTCGATAACCTGGGGAATTTTGGAAATGAAGTTAAGCATTTTAAATGCAGCATTTTAAAAGGTCAATCCAATACAATTTAACAGAGTCCTTATTAGTGATAGTTTTTGCAAACCCACTTTTTAGTATGCTCGAAGCACATTCATATAAAATAACGCATGACTCAGTCAATGTCAAGCATAACGATGACTCACACTGCCAGTGTTTAGTAGTCTAAAGGATTTGGCAAGATTTTCAATGTTTGCACTTGAATGGCAAAACCTAAAGCAAAGTGTAGATTGGTTAGAACAGGAACAATATCTACTATACCTTAAGCACAATTTGCACATTAAATATTTAAAAATAGAAAAATATAGAATAAATATAGAAAAAAATGATATAAGTTGAGGGAACGATGATGTGCACAAGGTTTTAAGACTTTACACTGTAGTCATATTGCATTATAGACTTATGCCTGTCATGTACAGTAACACTGTTTATATACAGAGGTGGAAAGTAACGAATGACATTTACTGTAATTGAGTATTTTTTTGTACTTCTTTTTTTTTAAAGTAGTTTTTAAAATCTGTAATTTTACTTTTACTTAAGTATATTTTGTTTGAAGTTTTGTAATTCGCTACATTTTAAGTCATATGCGCTACTGAGTAAAACAAATGAATGAAAATGCAAAAAACATGATGCTTAGTATATATAAATGCTTGGTTGCGCTCGCGTGTGTGTATCGTGTCCTGGTCGCGCGCCGCTCCAGACTCCACTCCAGGTTTTCTGACTGTCCCCACATCGGCGTCTACCTGACCATCCACACGGCCGCTTCCGCCCTGAGAGTGACGTCATCAACCAGCGCGACCACCATATATAAACCGGAGAGCGACGCGGGGAAGAGGAAAGAGCTTGTGATTTTGCTGTTTTGGTATTTGGTTGTGACGTTTTGCCTCCTATTGCCTTTGATTATTGCTTTGGTTGGTCTTTGTATATATTTGTAGATAATTTCACTGTATGTTTGTGCACTCACCAGTAGTAATAGGGGCGTAGCTGCCATTTATTTTGGGAAGAGGGAGTTTATTCACTGTTTTTGGTTTAGGGAGTCAGGGAAGGGACCTGGATTTTTGTTTGTGTTGGTGGTTTTTTATTTATTTTTTATTTTTTTGCAGGTAATCTAGCTACTAAATATAAATACCATTTAGTTTATTATTTTGGCCTGGGTCCACCCTGAATGTGATCCTCCTCCTGTTGTGTGTGTGTGTGTGTGTGTGTGTTTTTGTAAAGGAATACAAACCTCATTATTTCATCAGTGAATGACTGGATCTAGTTCTTTCTGCCATATACCACCATTTCCATACAGTTTAAAATTGAACCCTGGACGATTCTTTTGCTGGTCGGCCCGACACTAGACTGGGACGTAACGGCATATTTAAGTGACCACTTTGATTTTCAAGCACAAGAAAGACAACAGCTTTATTATGCAAAGGTGTTTCTTCAGTTAAAAACAACTAGTTTGAGATTTACATCTGCTCATCTTTTTTGAACTACGCTAGAATGCCTCATCCCACCCCCGCTGTTAAAAAAAATAAATAAAATAATAATAATAATAAAAATGACTCAGTAATGTTTACGCTGAGTAAATTTTTTATGAGTTACTTTTACTTGAGTAGATTTTTATAATGGTAACTTTACTTGTATTTCAGTAAAATTTCACTGAAGTAACAGTACTTTTACTTGAGTACAAAATTTTAGTACTCTTTCCACCTGTTTACATATGACATAAACATGGCTTATGTTAATATATATTGTCTAAACAGCTAAATTTGGCTTACAATAAATAACTTGTGTAACAGAGTCATATCTGTAAGATCTGTAAAAACTACTGTTTTAAAACTATTACATTTTTTTAAATCTCCCCAATCTCTTTGTCTAAATCCTATTTGCTGTTTATATCAACATTTGTGGAACTAAGAACAGCACCACCAGTGGTCATAAGAAAAAATACAGTGGTGTGAGGCTTGAGCAGCTTTCTTTTCAGCCCAGACTCTACACTTACAGTACAGTCATGCAAAGTAAGTACACTTGGTGGACTAAGTAGTTCGAACCCATGTCACGACCACATCTGTAACATATAAGTAGTACTCAATGCTTAAGAAAGCTTGTGAGAAATATAATAATAATAATAATAATAATAATAGTCCACAAGCCATGACTAGACCTAATATCACAGCACAACCCATTTTTAGAAGCTGTATGGTGGGATTGCATTGTAAATATTGCCCAAATATTGCACTGCGTGAAGTTACATTTGTTTATGTTGAAACTGAAGAGTTATTGTATAGTAAGTATGGGGTATAATATTTAAAATACAAAATAACTGGAAGTTTTATTATGATATAATAAATATATTGTGCATAACAATATAAAGCCAACATGTTCGTTTTTCAAATGTTTTTTATTTATTTATTTATTGGGTCAATGACCATTGTTAAAAGCGCTATAGAAATAAAACTGAATTGAATTGAATTTATTATTATTTTATTATGAATTTATTATTTATTTAATAATTATTTAATTTATTTTTTTATAGCCGAAGACTATCACTATCCTTTGAACCATGTGATGTCAGCCAACCATACTCGAGGGCAGGCCAAAACGATGTTTTAATGTAATAAAAAGGAAAAAAAATCACACACTTAACAAAACTTAACCCCAAAACTGTAAGTACATAGCAAGTACAGTAAGTCCCCTGCATAGAGTACAAACATTTTAATTTATGAACTTTCAAAGATATGAAGATGTGTTCACGCATGTTCAATCACGGAAGTTACATCACATGTCCCGCGTATATTGTGCAGTGTGCATCCTCTGCAAGTAGTTGTGGTACATTAGGGCAGTACAAGAGTATGGAGGTTCGGACACAAGTGTGAAAGCCATGGCGACGAAGCTGGTTCTGCTAAGAACCGCCAAGCAATAACGATGGAGACAAAAGTAAAAAAAAAAAAATTGAGAGAATTGAGTGAGGTGAAAAGAGAACTTTTCAAGGTGTTGTAAGGTTATTGCTTTTTTATGCATTATTTGTGTGAAAAGTTATATAAACCTATTGCAGTACAGTACTCTATTGTAATATACTTTGTATAGACAAAAGTGTACAGTACCTAGACAATGTGTATTGGACTTACAAAGTGGCTCTCGAAACAGAATTCATTTGTATGTTGGGGACTTACAGTACTGTACATACATGTGCTGATTGCATGATCAAGATTTTCTATGTTAAAGAAAAAACTGATCTTGTGTCTCAGTTTGTTGTTATTATTATTATTATTATTATTATTATTATTATTATTATTATTCCCTTGCAAGAAATATGCAGTTGCTGTTTGCAAAAAAAAAAAAAAAAAAATCTTTATAAAAGGAAAATTCTGTCTATGATAAAGCTAATTGGGAAATGTGGAACAATAAAACTGATCATTTACAAGTTCTTCTTTTTCTGTTTCCACTACTTCTTCCTCTTAAAAAAAAAAAAAAAAGAAAACAGCATATAATAAGTAAGCGTACACAGTGTGCGGGAAACCACAGCCCTCAAAAGCTAGAGTGGCTTCTGATTGTGTAACCTCCCCATTGATTTCGCTTCACATCAATGATTAAACTAATTAGTTTTATCTGCTAATATTTATGCACTGGGAAATTATTCATTAATGAAATGTCAGAATTGAAGGTGTTGATTTTTCCCCCCTACTTCAGATATCATCTTGACAAGATAACAGATTTTTGTCAGATATTCTTTAAAAAGTCAGACAGCAAGTTTGCCAAGAACAAACTGCATACGGGTGTTTTAATTAAAACACAAGTCCGAGAACCTGACGCACGTTCTACCAGCGTGCTGGAGGACATCTCCTGAGTTTCTCCTTTGCTGAAACAGTCCTTTCAACTGCAGAAATAAAAGGGAGATGCTGTGGATTTAAAGGTGAGGTCAGGGATTTTTGTAATATTTGGCACATTTTAAGTTTAATTTCTCATGGATAAAATACGTGACAAAAATGCTGTTACAGGCACATTTCATTCAATGTGTAAAAACCTCATGGATGATTAAAAGAACCTGGACAAAGAAAGATTTTTACTTGCAGGAGAATTCAGAAAGCCTTTTCTCTTGCACTGCTCACATCACCTGATTTGTATTTTGTTCACTGGTTATTTGTCTGTTTATGTTCTAGATGAGTTCTTCACTGTATTCTTGTCTTACATTCATTTTAATCGTTATGTTTCTGACGTTTCTACAGATCCCAGTCTGGTTCCTTTTATTTACACCTCAGGGCAAATCCA
The DNA here is from genome assembly GCA_011419295.1 of Clarias macrocephalus. NCBI lineage: Eukaryota > Metazoa > Chordata > Actinopteri > Siluriformes > Clariidae > Clarias > Clarias macrocephalus. Next base: position 45,104 of record JAAGKR010000943.1, read on the forward strand.
CAAATTCAGCACCACAAGCTCAAGGTTGAACCGCAGTTGTATGGCAGCAATACTACTACTCTTTACACCTTTACAAAGTTTGCGTTCACTGTTTTTCGAATGAACTTTGGTCGCACTAAAATAATTAACCCACCCTGTACAAAAGCTGCAGCACTGAAACATTAAAATCATTCCGTGTCTGGAAACCATCATTTTAAATTCTCTAATATTTCAGTGTGCGGCACTTAGTGGACTTAGTGGTTAGAATTGTTGCCTTGCATCTCCATGGTCTGGGTTCGAATCCCGCCTCGGGGTCTGTGTGAATGGAGTTTACATGCTTTCCACATGCGTGGTGCTCCAGTTGCTTCAACTCTCGCTCACTCACTCATTGTCTATACCTCTACATGTACAGGGTGATGAGAGGCTTTGAGTTTATTCCATTAGACTTAGGATGGGTGTCAATCCATCACAGGGCACATCCACATACATACACTCACACTACAGGCAATCTGGGAACGCCAATCAGCCTAATCTGGATGTCTTTGGACTGTTGGAGGAAACCAGAGGACCTGGAGGAAACCCACATGCAAGAACATGCAACAATCTATGCACAGAGACCCGAGGTGGGAATTGAACCCTCAATCCCCGGAGGTGCGAGTGCACACTGATTACCACTATGCCACTGTAAAAATGGAAAAAAAAAAAAAATATATATATATATATATATATATATATATATATTTTTTTTTTTCATTTATATATATATATAACTTAATTTTAATAAATATTAACATTAAAACTTTTCGACCAATGGAAATTGAAAAAATATCTGTTTCGCTTGAAGTCAATGCAGCTTGATGAAAAAAAAAAAAACCTTTTTATTAAACATAACTTATTAAAACAATTAAACTAGCACTGGCAAAACATCTCTCTCACTCTCTCTGTGTTTGTGTGTGTGCGTGCATTTGCTTATGCGCTGCTTGATTACGAGCTGAGTCTGCAGATCCGTTAGCTCCTTAAAGCAAGCTCTGAGCAAATAAGAATATATGAAAGGATCCAAATCTACACAGAGACGAAGGAAAAAAGAGCGAAGAAGCTCTAAAGTTGTGAGCTTTGCACAAGTGACAGACAAGCGTAGCAATGGCTCGATCGTTCTTTAATCACCACTCTATTTGACTGATTACGGCTGATTAAACATGACATATATACGCGACGTTCTTCTGCTCGGCGATTTGACGCGCAATTGTTCACAATAAAGTGCACAGAAGGGGACAGCTGCAGACAGGATGTGCGGAGAGAGAGAGAGAGAGAGAGAGAAAAGAAGTGAGAAAGAAATTAAGAACACCACCAAAGCCATGCTTCTATCCTAACTGAAAGCACGAGTGTGGTCATTTATATTGGAACAGCGATGTCCTGTGTTCTCGTTCATCACTACGCTCATGTGTGACTCCCGAGCTCGGTGTGTAGCCTTGAGGGAGAAAGTCAGACAAGGACGGAACTGATGCTGCTGCTGACATATCGGTGGCCAAGATACATCTTGCTGTACAGAATTGCTAAAATGGTGTCTCGTTGGAGAAAGATCCACTGTGTGAGGGAACTCTGTGATAGCATCTCAGATAGATGTTCTGGTTATAATGAGGCGGTTAAGTCTGATATATACTGATATGTTATAGTGCTGTATACTAACAGCAGGAAAAGTGGGCCGCTCGAGAAGCAGGCTCTCTGCCGGCGATCATCCTTGCCAAAAATATATTTCATTAGTATATAATTCTCTGCCGGTGTAAAAGCTTCCCCTGCTGCAATGTTCAAAGCTTACAGCACATTATAATTATATTGAGATGCATTCCTACTGTATATACTACAATAAGCATATTTCTTTTACGAGCAGATGTCTATACTGTATGAGTACATGTTTTTACTATTTATAAGATAACTAAATAACAAAAGTAATTATACCCTCAAGAAACTCAAAGAAAAAAACTGTAGAGGCCAGATAGGAGGCCAGAGGGTGTTTTGCCACGATGTGTATGTGGGTGGCCTCAGGGCCTCAGGGTGAGTGTGGAGCCACTATGTTTCGGAAGATCTCTGATTTTGTCTAGCAGTGCTCAATCAGGTTGAGACTTTGGAGTTGGGTCCCGTACACTGGGTATTCTGGTGCATTTCTATTGTGATTTATCTGCAATTTGTGCAGTGCTGTCTTTTCTGTGGGATTGGACTGAACGGGGGCGGCACGGTGGTGTAGCGGTTAGCACTGTCGCCTTGCACCGCCAGGGTCTGGGTTCGATCCCCGGCCAGGCTCGGTTCCCGTCTCTGTGTGCATGGAGTTTGCATGTTCTCCCTGCGCTTGGTGGGTTTCCTCCGGGTTCTCCGGTTTCCTCCCACAATCCAAAGACATGTAGGTTAGATCAATTGGCGTTCCCAAATTGCCCGTAGTGTGTTAATGAGTGAGTGTATGTGTGTCTGTGCCCTGCGATGGATTGGCACCCTGTCCAGGGTGTACCCTCCCCCGTGACCCTGAATACAGGATTAAGCGGTATAGATGATGAGTGAGTGAGTGAGTGGACTGAACGGGCTGGCTATTGGTCTCTATGCAGGCACTGATGGTGCCCATGACCCTCTCATGGGCCATGTACAGTAAATGGTTGTGATGTGATGACTGATCCAGATTGTAATCCATTATTGCAGCAATAAACTAGGATGACATCACATACTACATGGTATCATACACTATTCATTGCTAAGTACAAAAAAACTGCATGGTATCAAATCAGTTTAGTATCAGTAATGATACGTTCCTTACATTAACGTCTGCCTTTTTTCCTCAAATAATATTCATTTGAATATTTTCAGCATGGGTCGACGAGGGAGCAGACTACATTCGACTCCTACCGAGACTTTTAAGAGGCCAAATTGTGTCGGCTCAGCTTGAAAAAAACACGTTAAGGTCTCTGACAGCATGGGATTATGATGGCCATCAAGAGCACACTCGAGAGCATGGGGTTACTTTTAGACACCAATGGTGTAGATGGTGTAGAAAAAGCTCAGAAATGAAGTTCCAGGCTGTTCAGCTTTGGTGAGATAATTCCAGTGAGATATGGGAAACCAATAGCTGTTCTGTTGCCAGTGTGGAAATGTGGAAAGGAGATCATGCTGAAGTATTATATCATGTGTATAACACTCAAGTAGAAGCATTTAGTTGTTTTGAGCAAGGGCACAAAATCTAAAAGTTGAACTGTTCTGAATAGAAAACGGTCCTGAGCCAAAAGTTTTACAATGGTTTACCTGGGTTGGTTAAGATAATTTGTAATATATGGCAAAAATATTCGACCACATATACACCAATCATCCATCCATCCATCCACCATCCATCCATCTAGGAACCTCTGTAGTCACTAGGGCCTGTGGGGACCAGTGGTGCACATTGTATTTATTCCCATTTGTACAATTATGGACAACATTCACATGCAATTTGTGAATGCCAATTAGCCTAATCTGCATGTATTTGAATGTGGAATGAAACTACAGAACACAGACAAAACCCACCAAGCACAGGGAGAACATGCAAACTCCATGCACACAGTCCCGATCGAACCCTGAACCTGGAGGTGCAAGGCGACAGTGCTAACCAATAAGCCGCCATATACACCAATCATCTATAACATTAACACAACAAAAACATTAATACATTAGCATTGATTATCAATTATATACTAGTGAACAGGTGACAGGATCACAGGTGATGGGCACCCAAGGCTCACTGCCCGTGGTAACCAAAGGAATGCCTTCTGGTTCGATTCCACAGAAAAAGCAGTGTAGCTCAAATCACTGATAAACATGAATGCTGGCCATCATAGAAAGGCTCCAGGACCACCAGTGACCTACAGCTCATTGTGCACTGTAAACCCTAATGCTCAAAGTAATGAAACATATTGGGTACCATTAACTTAAATAATTACAATTAGTTCAAATAAATAGACCTTGATGAGTATTTAGAACTTTTTGGTATTTATAAGTTATAAATGACACTTTTTTATGAGGTAAAAATGACACTTTTTGTGTCTGACATCATCAGGACAATAAGGCACTGGTAGCTCACTGGGAGGTGTTTCGCCTGCCATGCGAAAGGCCCGGGTTCGATCCTCAACAACCGGGTGAGGTGTCTGTCCCAAGCACAGATAAAATGGGAGGGTTGCGTCAGGAAGGGCATCTGTGCCAAGCTCGTGTGCGGACCGGATTGTCTGCTGTGGCGACCCATTGGCGGAATATATATATATATATATATATATATATATATATATATATATATATATGAGTTGGGCTACTCAATGATGCAAGTAAAGAACAATTCATATGAATGAGTACAACAAACTCCAAAACTGATAGTTGTGTTTACTTAAACTTGGAAACATCATTACTTAAAACATTTGATGTAACTGATTACCTGAGAAATCTGGTTTTCGTCTGAGTTTTGCCAACTTATTCGGGTTTACAGTGTGCATGGGGCCCAGCAGGTGGTTATGGTTGATCCGTGTATGGTGGGAAAACCACTGAAAACTGCAAAATTCAACTTAAACTTCAGTTTTTTTTCCCTACCTATAACTCATTTTGCCACCTGTACTTTAAGAACCCAGTACAAAAAAGTCAAAATGGAAATGGAAAAGTTATATATTATATCGGGTAAGTGGCAAAAACAAGTCTACGTAAACAAACGCTAAAACCTTTCTGTCCTAGTATGATTTCCTCATACATTGAATGTTACATTTTTATGTCAGAATGGCAACCCTAATCAGAAATTTTTTCATTTTCACTTTAGAGGTTAAGAGAATTTAATATAATATCACTAGTAAATCATCATCTTTACCTGTTTCTCACTGAGTCATGCCTTATGTTTTTTTTTTTTTTTCCCTGTCTGAATGATTCATAGGTCACTGTGTGGCTTAACAAACAAAAAACATTAATCTGAAACTGGTCAGGTACACGGACTGGACTGAAAATGTGAGCCAAAAAAGTCCTTCAGGAAGTGTGGAGAACTATTCCCCAAGACGACATTAAAAATACAAGCAAGACTGGCTCTTTGGAAGTAAAATATGATGAAATGAAGTCTGGTTCATGACTTTAGCACAGTACTGTACATGAGGGAAAAAAAAAAAAGAGAGAGAGATAACTATTTCAGTTCAGGAATTTAGTTTCGCCATATGAAATATTTTTTTCATATTTTCATTTCATTCCAAATAGCAACATTTCAATTTCAGACCAAAACCAGCCCAACATTCTCATTACCTCGCTGGAGATATGGTTTTGGCAGCTAGATTCGGTTAAGATCATCACCATCACCAGCCCACGGTCGTATGTGGGCACACTGGAATAAAAGTAGTAAATGTGGGCAGGCATGCATTCGCTCCTTAGACTCAGAAAAAGTGTCTCAAATGCAAACATAAATGAAACATCCAGTTTAAAGCAGGGAAGGCTGTAATGGCTTATTTTGGCATTATATAATTTAAGACCAGCTGATCTCTTAAGAAAAAAAAAAAAGGTTTGCGTAGTTACATTTTAAATGATCTCATAAATCCAAACAGTGCACAGTCCAAAGTAAACTTCAGCTTTTGTTACAAAATTGGAAGATCACTAATCTAAATAAAGCTATTTAGCTTAAAAGCTGTCTTGAGGGAAATATGTGACTAATGTATTGCTCATAAAAATGGCTCTACAGCACAAATCCACTGCACTAGCTCTGGACCCTGAACCAAGTTCTATTTTTGGTGATTAGAGTCTTCTGCAGCACAGCAGCGGTATTTATTGCTTTCTATCGATCCCCATACCATGTCCCCTACTCGATGACTTATTCAAGCTGAATGGATGTGGCCACGTGCAGGTCTACGCGAAATTCTGTCGCAGTTCTGCTCTGCAGAATTCTCATAAGGTGAGGTTCAGAGGCCAGTGAAGGCCACGGGCAAAGAGCAGGCTTTGTGGTGCAGTGGGCCAAAAGGTAGTCCGGGCCAACAGAGTCCAAATAAAGCTTTAATACATTCCCTATTGATCGTCACATTGAAATAAAGTCAGCATATTGGCAGGGCTGAAATCCCACTTTGAAGCAACTCCATAATGAAGCCGGTCAATGCTAAGCTGTCGGCAATCAATCCCACATAACAGTTAATTACAGCTCGCACCCTTTTTTTTGAAAGGAGAAGGGAAAAAGGCAGATGGTTATAGAGCTGCCGTGAGCAACTGGGAATAGTGTGTCATGGACAATCATGTGCGTAAAAGCACCACTAGTCAAGCCTGATGAAATATACAGTATGTAGTGTGCTAATTATAGATAGATGTCCTAAGGCGAGAAAGAAATGCTATATGGTATACTTATTTATTGACAAGCAGTGCTTAGAAGGCTACAAATGCAATTGCATATGCAATTTATGACAGGTGATATTCAGTGCATTCATAAATGCTTCTTCCGCAACGAAGAGTGTCATGACATGTGAACGTGACATCAAACTTGATAAAATCCATCATTATGAAAATTGCGACAAAAGTACCGTGATTTGTAGTTTCATGTCCGTTTTCATGAAGGGCTTGTTTAGGTGTCATGTATCCTCTGAACACTGACCTTAGTAAAATTGTTACCAAATACTCTGACATGAAAGAGAAATGAAGGAATTCAGAATGCATGAAGTTGCAACAACATCATCGCTCAAACTGATGGGATTTATCGCTCAAACAAATCAGGTGTTATTCGGGAATGGCCAGGCATTTACCGCTGTAATGTTTGAACATCATTATCTATTCATGAAGCACACACCTTTAGCTAGAGGCAAAAGAGCAAACTGCCCATTTCGTACCTCAAGCTTGCTGAAGTCTGCAGCTAATGGCATGCTAATAGCGTTTATACTGCTAGAAACAGTTAGCAGGCTCTCGGTTTGGTTACATATCATTAATTTATGCGGTTTATTCATCTGCATGTTGATCAAGCATGTTTTGAAACTCACACACACACACACACACACACACACACGCACACACAAAATAAAAAAAGGCCAAGAGATGTAAAGCCTGCACTATGACAGGTCGCGTCCCAGCGTTCAGATTTCAGGTGGGTTCAGTTCAAGCAAACTAACGTCGTGCGTCTAATGTATTGAGCCTTCAGCCTGCAACTTGTTCGTCTCCCTCTCCTGCGATGTCACGCTAATGGATTTAGCAAAGATCACGCAGGCATTTATTACCACGTGTAATTGAACGCGATGATTATCGTTGTTGTGTAATGTGATTTTAATGCGGTGCAATGGTTATGTATAAGGCCTAATGACTTGCCTCCAAGGGTTACGGCGTGCAGAAGAAAAAAGAAAAACAGAAAGGCAAAACAGAAAAAGAATCAGATTTAGATTTCCCTCCTACTTTAACTTGACATATAAATAAAGAGCTTTAATTAAAACTTTCCTTCGGCAGCTTGATTTTGCAAATAATAGCCCGTTTTATGAGTTTTCGTTCCGAGATATGGAGAGCATTTGACAGAAATGAACAGGCTAAAGTATGTTTTAAAAAAAGACGCTTATCAAGGCTAAGAAAGGATGGAAATTTATAACATTCATAACATCCTTTTTATAGCCAGTATGGTCTCCATCTGCTACGTCCAAGGATGTGGGTAAATCTGAATGCATCCCGACTGGTGACCTTGAGCAAAGGGCAATGACCTATTAAAAAAAAAAAAAAGATAGATAGATAGATAGTTATATCTATCTATACTTGTTTCCTACTCATTTCCTAGTGAATATTGGGTGACAAATGATTAGCTTTGCATAGCATGTCCATTAAGGCCACGCTTTACAAGCTAATGCTGACAAAATGGGCCCAAAGTGACATCAATTTGACTATTACCTGTTATTATAGTTCAGTGTTATCGACCTTTCATTTTAGTATGCACCAGACTATGGAGAGAAGCCACGGCTCTTTAAATGGCAGCTCACCGTTGAGGAAGAAATGTATATACATACAGTACAGTACACATACTGTACATTAACACACCGACTGTATACTATGTGAAATATCCTGCGTGTTATGTAATTCATATACGTTAAACCGTCAAAAAAGACATGAATTGCTCTTCACATCATTTATCTCTGCCCAGAGATGCAGTCAAACAGCTCGGCAAAGTTTTTTTTCTCTAGCACATCCTAAATACTCCTGATGTGTTTAAGGTCAATGTGGTTAAAGTCAATGTGGTTAAACTCTGAAATGGCCAATTCATTTATGAAAATGCTCCTACCTGCTTAAAGAACCAAGGATTTACAATCCTGGAATATACCTGCACCATCAAGGAAAAAAAAAAAAAAAAAAAAAAAAGCATTGCGGTGATACCATGGTCATTTAGTATATTCAGGTCGTCAGCTGACTTAATTCATTGCCGCAGACCGCAGACCTGACCGCAGACCCTACCTCCAGATGCGTGGACAGTGGACACTATGCATGCTGGGTGCATCGCTATGTGCACTTCTTTTCTCACCCTGACGCAGCCATGGCTCTGGAATAGGGTCAATCTGAAATTTGACCTTTTTTCATTGGTCTTAAAGTGGTTTTCTTATGGCCACGCAGGTGTTTAGTCTCAATCGTGTGAGTTCTTGTTGTATTGTGCATGTGGAAATGCTCATACCCTCATTGCTCCTTTTCTTTTTTTTTTTGTTGCAGGCTAATAATTTGACCTTCCTTAAACAATCTTTCCATGACCATGGGATACATCTTCCTACAGTATATGGTTCTTCAGGAAATGAGAAGCTGCTCACTGCATCGGTTAGGGCTAAAAGAATTGTTGGCAGCTGAAACATATTAATCACCGCAGTAATTATCTAATTAAAGGCTCTTAATTATTTGCTTTAATTAAATCCAAATGGCAACTTTTTTTTTTCTCTCTGTAAGTGTATATTTGAAGGAGCCAAGGGCAAAATAATGGTTGAAGAAATGGAGAAAGTGGCTGATTATACTGGTCAGTTTTTAGTGCATGATTTTATTCCAGTTCCAATGGCATCTGGAGAGAAATGATGTAGTAATGCCAGGGGAGAGGATTGTTTTTATAGATTGTAGGGGGGGGGGGGGGGGGG
>JAAGKR010000943.1:60921-97773 GCA_011419295.1 Clarias macrocephalus
GTTTGTAGCCCCCCCCCCCCCCCCTCACCCAAGTATTCCCATAGGACCATATTGAGATTTATTTGCACACATAGTGGAAATATTTCAGTGCTTGCTGCTTTCTCATTCATCCGTCACCATGTACGACTTTTTATTTTAAAATGTCTTGCTTTCATGTTGCATCATACAGTATTACATTTGACAGCAAAGGAAAAAGAAAAAAAAAACTTCTTCAGTCCACATTTCCCACTTTTAAGGATTAAAAACAATTGAACATGGTAATCTAGACACGTTTTTAGAACCCCCATGTCTCATGCATCTACTAAAAAAAGGATCTGGCAAAGTAGAAGGTAGCTGCTTTGCATAAACAAGAAATCATGAAATATAAATGTGCATAACCTGATTCTGAATACAAGAAACTTTCCTATAAATACATATTAATATAATGTTTGCACTTAATCCACCATCTCTAAATATGTTTATAGGTCATTTTTATTTATAGTATAATAATATTCGACCTAGGGTCCTCATAAATGAAGATTTTTTTTTCTACTGCTTTTGGCTTGCAGATCTGACAACCACGCATTTACAAAATAAGAATAAGGAAAAATCTTCAAATGCAATATAAAATGCAAATGCTTTAATGTTTGTGTTACACTTTGTACACAGTAAACTTTTCTATTAAACCAAATAGTATTCGAATTGCATATTTACTTTTTCTTTTTTTTTTTTTTACTTTATTTAATTACATTTTCACAACAGGGAACAGAGTGGCTTAGTGGTTAGTACTGTTGTCTTCTCCTTATCCCCAGGTTTGCGGATTTGAATCTCACCTCTGTACTGTGGTCTTTCCTTGATTTTTTGGTTTTCTACTCTGGTTACATCTTGCAGTCCAAATACATGAGGTGTAGACTAATTATCGTTTCCATATGCCATATTCCATATTGCCATATGATATGATTGGGTTTGTAAGTGTGTGTTGGTGTGTAGCTTGCAATGGGTTGGCACCCTATGCAGACTTCCATGCTATATACAGTAACATGAACTTTTATTTTAGACATGTTATGTTCTGCAGTGACATACAGTAAACCTGGGCTACAGCCTTCCTGATGACTAGCCTGCCAGATTTACTATTCAACATGTGTAGAAAGTGCTTTTTCTTTCACCCCAGTTTAAGAAAGGGATGAGGAAAGAGAGAGAGAGAGAGACAGAGAGAGAGAGAGAGATAGAGAGACAGAGAGAGCTATAGCTTTGCTTAACCTTATTAGTTTTGCATTTGGGCTCCGTGCCCAGAATAACAGTATGGATTTTTGTCTAACTTCCTTATAATTGGATGAGTTAAATTTCTCCATTCATTACACAAGCATGTGACCTCATGACCCTGGCAGCTCCAGTGTTTTATTAGCATTCTCATCCTCTGTTAAAGCAGGCGCCTCTCCCAAGGGACCTTCCACAACATTTCCACAGGAGACTTCAACCCAATCTTTATTGCTCTTCTTCTTCTTCTTCTTCTTCTTCCAGGGGAGAGCCTTAATTCAAACCCACTAGATAAATTTTTTGAATATACATATTAAAACAGCACATAGTATGATGTCATGGATCAAGAGAACCTCTGCCTTTTGTCTCACTTTTATGTCGCATTATGTATTGCTTTGATTATGAATGCTAGGGTTAGAGGGTAACCAATATTTATTTATTTATTTATTTATTTATTTATTTATTTATTTATTTATTTTTATTTTATGTTGATGTCAGATGTAAATACAATGTAATGTAAAAGTACTGTATGTAAAAAGTTGCCATATCAATCTTTGCTTAACAGAGGCACCTTTCACGTGTACTTACGTGATTTTTTTTTTCCTGTACTTGAGTTGTTTAACTATTGGATGTTTTTTTTTTCCTTTTACTTCACTATACCTCGCAACAAATATTTGTGCTTTTACAGTACTTCACTACATTTACATTCCCTCCATAAAACACCCGATCATGTAGCAGGTGTTTGAAACGGGAAGCCGAGATCATTTTGGACAGCGACAAAAACAGCATGTTCACAGTCAGAAAGCAGAGAGAGATCATTTTACTATGGCTTATTATAGCGTACTGTGAGCTATAACACAATTAAAGCACTTTTGATACTTAAGTAACTTAGGTAAGTACTTTTGCACTTTAGTTCAAGAAAAACGTAAGTGGAGGACGTCTCTTCTACTGTTACTTGAGTAATATTATACCTAGGGTATCTCTACTTTTACCAGAATTTGTGTACTTTGCCCACCACTGCTGATTAGTCCTTTTATAGAACACTGTTCTCCATATCACTTGTCATCTCAATACCCTAATAGGGTTCAGTTTCTGCCAGTTCTCAGGATTACATTGCATTGTAAATTAAACTCCTTTCGGTCTACTGTAATGGTTTTTAAAGACACAATCTTAATGTCTTATTCACAGTGGCTTGTCGTTTGGACTCTTTCTTGAACAGATGATCTAACGTGGCCCGTGGGTCTCGACTTGGGAATATAAAAGCAATAATCCACACACTAGGCGTGCAACACAACAATCTGTTGACTATTCATAAAAGATGCATGCAGCTAAGTGCCTCAGCACAGATCTCCCAGTGCAAGCATTAGTGTATGCAGATGAGAGTAACCAAGACACATGTAGCCTTATAATCCTCTTCACTGCTTTACTACTTATACTGTACAGTGTTTTAAAAAATGGGTTCTGCAGTAAAATTAAATTGTTTGTTTTTATTGCACTTGTGTGGTATTTCTCGTATCAGACACTGTACGTTTGCATGACACGATTAAACAGTTGTACACTGCGTTTATGGTGCTAATATAGATTTATTTATTTATTATACTTTTATTTAAAATGAACCATGAATGAGACTGTGATGTGGCATATAAACTTCACCAGCCCCACCCATCAAAGCTTCAATATTAAAAATAATATAAATAAATAAAAAGTACAAATAATTTTGAGCACCGTAATCAAAATGAATTGCCATCCAAGCATGAACTACGGGACACAGAAGTGTAAAGCCGTGTAGCGGTCTTTTAGCTTTTTGGAATTTAAAATGAATTAATTTTAAATACAAAAATAACAAATAAAATCAATTAATGGCCCTTTTGTTTGGTGAAAAGGGTTTAAATGAGAAGTGATTCTTTCAGCGACTTCGTTGTAATTATTTGAATAAAAATATTTCTGTATTTAAGTCATTAAATATTTAATTAAGTACATCAGGGATGCATTTCTTAAGCTGTCAACTGGGGTTAAGTAAGGACAATTACAAGGGCAAAAGAATCTGGGGATTCTTAAAAATGCTATGGCAATTTATTACAAGGGTTGGCTTTAATATACTTTAGGGGCAAAGTATATTAGGTTTATAAGAGGCCCAGAGTTTCTAGCTCCAGCCCTAGACAACAACCAACTGAAAAAAAAAAAAAAAAGAATAAGCAAAATGTATATAAATATGTGAAAATATATCAAATATGTATAAGAAGCAAAACCTAACATGAAACCTAACAACAAAGCAGAGAATGTTATTATTATTATTACAATAGTTTGATAGTTTGGTAAACACAACAATGTATTTAAAAACAATCCTGCGAAAAATAAAAGCACACCAATAATTTTAGGAACACAACAGCAAATGCAAAAAAAAAAAAGGCAAAACTAAAAATACATTTTAATTCAAACATTCAACAGCAAATCCAAATCAGAAAACAAAATCGCAAATTTAGAATCAGTTCAGAAAAAACAACCACCAAAAAAACAAACAAAATCCTCAAAGCACCCCACTGGCCATGCAGACTTAATCTTTCTTTTTAGGTTGTTTTTATTCGACTTAATCAACTAAGGTTGTTTTAAATTATACAAGGACATCAAGGAAGTAGTCAGAAAGATGTTTGAGGTGTTAATATTTAAGGGCTTTTATGGGTCCTGAAGACGTCCCCAACAAGCCTCTAGTTCTGAAGACATTCCTACCTGCATTCCTAGCAATATTTATAAGGAATACAACAGCAAACCCTAAACACCATGTAAAAACCAAAAACACAAGAGAGAAAAACAGAAACAAATCTATGCAATTCAGGAACATTATAGCAGAATGAAATGGAAAAAATATATACTGTTCAGTATTAAATACTGAATGCTTTCAGATAATGTTTCTACATTTGCTGTTGGCTTTGGCCGACGGATTTTTATTAAAAAAAAATAATAATAATAATAATAAATAATTTTTTTTTTTTTAGATTTATTGTTTTGTTTTTGCTTTGACTCAGAGATCAAAGTTTGAATTAAATAGTTAAAAAGCTGAAGATTCTTTCATCTAAAGTGAGCCATGAATGAGAGAGAGAGAGACGTGGCATACAAACTTCATCAGCCTCCATCCATCAAAGGTTCAATATTTGAGTATAAATAATTTTTTGATAGTTTTTGAACCATCCCAAATTATACAGCGCCCTATCGAAATTACAAGTCATTCCAACATTAACTACAGGACACAGAAGTGTAGAGCTTTTGGCTGTCTTTTAGCTTTTTGGAATTTAAAATGATAGATCTCGGGATCTTTTCACCACAGTAAAAAAAAAAAAAAAAAAAAGAAAATCACTGAATGGCCTTTTTGCTTGCTGAAAAGGGAAATGATGCTTTAAATGAGAAGTGCTTCCTTCTTTCAGCATTTCAGCGGCGAAAAATGACGGGGCTGTAATTACGCTCCTTTACAACGGCTGATAATTGACAGCGGGGGAAGAAGAGGAGGGGAACGAGTGTCGGTTTCCTTGAATTTCATCGAGAACGATCTTGTAGCAAAGAAAAACAACAGTAAAATTTTAAAGAAGCATTTCCCGTCCTAAATTTCTCCCATAAAACTTGAATGCAAGGTGGTAAACTTAGATGCTGTGGTTTAATTGCATATATAAACAAACGTTGCAAAGCTATAATCCTCATCACAAATAAATCACAGTGTGTGTTTATCTCTGACCTTTCCAATCTACTCCCAGAATTATAGCCAAATGAAACCTTTGTTTAAAATGTCAGAAACCTTAGGGGCTACAGAAAGGGATAGATAAGAGTATAACACCACATAGGCATTGTCACCGTTTAGGTTGTATAGTATTTATAGAAATATGGAGCGTTGCAAGATTTGTTAAAAAAAATTAAAAAATAAAGATGTGAAAGCTAACAAGCACATCCAGTGGAGTTCTTGCTTTTACATGGGAGTTATGAGATAGAATGCCAGATGAAATACCTCACCAAAGTTCCAACACACTTCCTTAATTGGAAGAAGCTTTAAGTAGAAAATAAAACATAACATGATGTGATTTTCTTTCAATAGCATAAAAACATGGTCAAGCAGTATTATTATTACCATTTAAAAGTTGATTTTTTATTTTTATTTAAGCACCTGAAGAGCCCAAGGGCGCCAATCCGACCTCCAAATTCCTCAAATTTCAATCCAATTGAGCACTAAAATTGGCACTCCCCTGCAAAGTTCCCCTGCAGTGGCCGCCTAGAATAGGGTATGGGAAAATATTCGTTTAATGAAACACATTATTATTCTCACTCATGTATTTATTTATTAAATCTCACCATATCACAATGTGTATGTGTAGTGGTTAGCAATGGCTGCGCACCTCCGGGGTTGGGGGTTTGAATCTCATCTCTGGTCTGTGCATGTGGAGTTTGCATGTTGTCCATATGATTGGTGGGTTTTCTCCAGGTAGTCCAGGTTTCTCCAACAGAACAAAGACTAGCATTCTAAATTGCCCGTAGTTTGGGATAGGGTGTGTGAGTCTGTGTGCACTTGAGCCCTGCAATGGGTTGGCATCCATACGTATTCATTTGACGTTACTGCTATTCCTAAGCAAGCTTGTTCTTGTAAAAGGACATTACACTTCTATATGTTATAGAAACATATTATATGTCAAAAGTCCGAAAAATAAATAAATAAATAAAACAGAAAGTTGTATTGTACAAACTGATTTTAAATTGGCTTTCACATTTTTGGTGCCTTTAGACGTGCAAAACTTTGTTAATCAGCCACTGAATAGGATCAAATGTACTAAGTGTATGATCATTTATTCTTATCAAGATAACAAATAACAGGGCCTGGAACATGATAATCATTCTTGAGACTATAAAACATTTTGGTAGTACGACATAGAGAATCTTGCCTTGTCAATTTTTACGATCGTGGCAATTTATCTAAGCAGCATTTAAAAAGAAAAAAATGAAATCTGTAAAAAAGTTTGTCTTCAAGTACCCTTCAAGAAAAGTGACGCCAGTAGTGTAATCATATCACTTTAGAACAGTTTGATGATTATCATAGTGTAGACAAAAAAAAAAGGATCTTTTCTAAAAGGGTATAATTTCTGATTTTTTTTTTTTTCCCAAGCCACCATCCAATGGTGTGTTCTTGCCATATTTGCATTGGGGCCCCTAAAGGGCCACTTGACAAGATAATTCTAGCTGTAGAGAAGCACTAGGCCCTGTCAGGATGTAGGAACGTGGATTACAGTGATTTCCTTAAGCAGGATGCACTTTGCTTCGATGCAGATGAGCACAGCTGCTGTTCATGGTATGAAGATGCGAAACAAAAGCTTGAGGGACGAACGAGAAGAACACTGGGAGTGGGAGCACAAAGAAGGGCTGAGTCCATGCTCCCACAGTTCGTCACATCACAGAAGCGGCTTGTCTGAAAACAGCGACCCATACAGCCCACTCTATAATCCACCTCCACACCCACGGCTCGTAGTTTCAGCCTGAATGCATCATTACAGTCAATAAATCGAGACGCCTCCATCGCACAAACTACAGCATATGATGAGAAATAAAGCTGAGCTGTTTTCAAAGTCTAATCTACAGAGGGAAAAATGCATTTACTGTAAGATCCACAGCATTTCCTGCTTCGTTTTAGAAACTGACTGGTTTCAGGCAAAAAAATAAAAAATAAAAAATCTGCATCAGAACTTTTGAAAAATTGGATTCGGTTTATCCTTGACAACTTACCAAAATTATTTATCGAAGTCAGAAGAAAAGGACCAGAGTGGATGCAAATGCACTTAGCAATGTTAATGAAACGAAAGGCAGACACATCTAAGGCAGCGTTTACTGTAAATGTGAAGTTCGAAAACCTGTAGGTCAGGTGATTTACATTTGCATTTACATTTAGGAATTTTTCATATAGGGGTATCCAAAGCAATTTACAAAAGAGCTTTGTAGTTGACATCATTGCATAGATCCTTACATTGGTTCCCAAGTTACTAACTATACTGTAAGTACCATCAGTCAAAGACTGTTGAGAAGTTGTTGTTTTTTAATCCAAATATCTAAGAAAAGGATTTTTCTTTTTCTAGTCATTGCGTAAAGATTGCCTGAACAGAAAACAGTCTAGATGTACAGTAGGTCTTCCTCGTTAGTGAACTATAAGGAAACAAAGTCAAATCCAGGGTAGCAATAAAAACGAATAGCTTGGTAAAGTCAGTTAACTCTGCATTTAGGATTTTCTTCACAAATTGTGAGATAAACTACTGTAGAGCAGTGTACCAGGTGTTCGTGTTCACGTTTGCATGAGTTCTCAAAAGTTAGATACAGTAAATGTGAAAGTGACAGAGTGTGGATCTTCTGGAAAGTGTTGGCGGCCATGATGGTAGGTTCAGATTTGTAGGACTATGCAATCATTCCTCGCTAAAAAAAAAAAAAGAAAAACAATGGAATAGTATTCTTTAGCATTGTCCATAACATTGTCTTGACTGACGTTTGAATTAGCCTTTAAACAGATAAATGAATTCCTATCTCTTTCCCAGTTTTCCTGGAATGGAATCCAGATCCACCACCCGCTGACCATGAGGAACTTTTACCTGCTTGAGAGACTTTAGCAACACAAAGAACAACAGCACCACCAATGTTCTTAACTTAAAATACACAGAATAGCATGAAGTACAGGCTGCTGGCTTAGATTTCTTTCTAACACAATATATTCATCCAGCCAATCATTTTCCCCCAGTAAGTAGTAGCAGACTGAAAGGGCATCTACAGTATTTAACAATACTAATGTAAAAGCTTTATGGTTACTAAAACATGGTAAGATAGCGTACCATTTCTCTATTAAGGAAAATTTTTTAATGAATGCAAGTGCTTTCATTGCCACCTTACAGCTCCAGGATCCCAAATTCAGGTTATTCGTTCTGTGCCACCGCGGGTTCTCTGATCTCCTCATAGTTCCCACAATCATGCTGCTGCATCTAAGTTGACACCTAAACATAAATGTGTGGGCATGGTGCCCTGAGAAGAACTCGAGTGCCAGCCAGGGTTTATTACCCCCATTTTGACCCTGAATCCTTGTTTAAAGATAAAAAAAGAAGAAACATAATAAACATGAACATTCCTTCCATTTGACCTTCCATAAGCATGTTCTTGATTGATTTTGTAACACAGAATTTGCTAACTATTCATATCTGGCAGGGGCTTTTCCTGTCGTCCATGAATTCCACCTCTCCTTTTATGCAGTGCTTAGATATGACTGTCAGTCAGTGTGTTTACATGAACTCTAATATTTCACGAATGATCACGACAATAAACCTGCATCATGTTACCACCTCAACAGGAACTGAATTCTTCCTTCAGGAATTGGACTGAGAGAGGTGCTGTAAACCTTTGATAATTCATTCATTAGATAAGTATCAGCCATTTATATTCTTTATCAGATAATTCTCTTCAGAAATACAATAAATATATACAATTATTGACTCCTACAAATATAGGAGGCAATACACATGCCACCCAGCAACCCCACCCTGGAGATATATCCATTGTTTCTGTAGCCGTTACTGATGCGATCGGGTTGCCACCTCAACACCCAATTATATCCACAGTAAGCGCTTGGGGTAAAAGGACCTTGTTCCTGTCTGATGGTGTCGGGGCTTGAACCCGGAGACCTTCTGATCAGCGATCCAACTCCTTAACCGCTTCTTATATTTATATTCTATGTAAATATCAAATAAATATATTCCTTCAGTACATTTTCCCCAATGTAGGTAACATTAAGTGACTCGACAAGTTTCTGGGAGAGAAATTGAGCTTCAATTCTGCACCGGTAAGCTCTTTAAGAACAACTTTCCACCATTTGTGTTCATTTGCATCCACTGGGTCTCTTACTAGATGTAGTAAAGCATCTAACCAATCATAACTCAAAATTCATGATCTTTCAGAAAAGTTAGTCGTACTGTACCTAACCTCAAAGTTGGAAAGAAACACTACTTCTTTTTCTTCTTCACAGTGGACAAATAGTTATATTCTGATTAAATGCTTTGAGTATATAAACCCATAAGCTTATTTATGCCTCCAACATAAAATTGAAGTCTCTAATCGGAATGATTTCCATCATATTAAAGCTATATTGTTCTTATACAGAGCTCCTGATCAAGCATTATTTAAACATATATTTCAGAATGAGAGGTAGGACACAGTAGAACATGCGCCACTAATCAAATGACAACAAGGGCTTCAATCTTTCATCAGGCCAGTCACTGTTTCTTTGGCACTCAAATTTCCATAAAGGTCAAATATGACTTGCTTCATTACTTCAGGACGGGAACTTGCTCAAAAAGTGCATTCAATTACTTGTATGTTGATGGCAGAGCAGGAGGTCAGGCTTTATCCTAGGCTTTATGGTGGAGGTGTGCGTGTGTGTGTGTGTGAGAGAGAGAGAGAGAGAGAGAGAGAGAGAGAGAGAGAGAGAGAGAGAGAAGCATCAGCAGCTGGTGATAAAAGCCTCTGAAAGAACAGCTGCAAAAAAAAACACAATAATAATAATAACTTTCTGTCACAACAGCCAGTTTTTAATGCTGGAAAGCATCTGCAAGTGTTTACAACCAAAAAAAAAAAAAAAAAAAATGTATGCGGAATCTAATTTATTTAAAAATCACATCCCGGAAGCATTCTCCTAAAGGCGCAAACTGTCTCACGTCAGAAATTATGCCATGGCACTTAATGCATTTTATATCAGTCATAATCTTGGTGTGTCGCACTAATTAGTACATGCTGCCAGCATGCACATTTCTCTCCATCATTTGCTTTCATTTAGGGGGTAGTATGTAATTTACATGATTTTTGTTCCCCATTAGTGAATGTTTTTATGTCCAAAGTTAAAATGAAAATGAAATTTATTTGGCAGACTAAAATTCCCTAAAGCAATAAAACCGATAATACCTGGTCATGTATAAAACTGAATCAACTCCTAGGGAAAAAAAAAAACAAACAAAAAAAAAAAACAGCATTTTCTTGTTAATTAATTATTTTTTTAAAAGACCCGTGAAGACATTTAATTTCTATTAACTCTAAGCCACCCAGGGTTTTAGGGCAGTGTGTGGGAAATGTGATGACCCTTGGTTGGAAACACGTAACAACTCAATTAGAGTGCACTTTAAGATCGGTGGTCTCTGAAGACCTGGCATATTGCTGCAGACCTTCAACCAAGAGAAACCACAAGTAATCTGTGGTTTAAATCCAAACCTCTACAGCCTTGACTTTTCTTTTTTCCATCTTTGTTAAAGCTGAATGCTTCTTTAAGGCGCACAGAGCACATGCATCCAGATGATTATGTACGGAAATTAAAGATCATCAAATACTCAAGTGTACTTGTAAGAATGTAAAATGTCCACAAAAAAAAAAAAAAAAAAAAAAAAAACGTATTTGTTCTGTGGTCTACTCATCAGTATTTTATGCAACAAACAAACAAAAAAAAGCTTAAAATTATCATATTCCAATAATCTTTTTATGCTTGTCCTACAACGAGTCCTTGAAACACCCATGGTTGAGAAAATACGTCCCAGCTGGGTCCAATTAGACGATGACCAGCAGTGCTGTTTCCTTTGCTTGTCTCTCATCAGACCATGGGGCTCATCATACTTTCATTTGTCTCATGTTTCAAGAAACAAAATAGCGGAAAAAAACACCGTAGCCGAATTTCAATACTAAAAGCTCCCTTACGTTAAGCTTACTCAAACACAGGACAACGCAGCATCACGTAATGCTTTTCACACATTCCGTACATAAAACCTATTCAGCGAAGTTCATTTCAAAACCCGAGCACATTTTCTTTTGTTCGGTGAAACTTTAAGACCCTACCCTTCTCTTCATTCTCTTCAAACATGTTCTGATTCCTATCATCAGGAGCCATTCTTGCTGACAGCGCTGCCTCTACCTTGTTCTCTCCCTCCGCCCCCTGATCTCAAAGTCAGCTTGACCGACACCTTCAACCCCTGCCGATCTCACATTCTCTGAGTTTAAAGAACAGTGCCTTGCAGCATGGAAAGAAAATAGAGAAAATCTTATCTGTCTGCAGATCTTGCTAAATAACAAGTGCTTCTTGGTTCGATTTGCTCTGATGTTGTTCCTGTTAAGACTGCCCTTCCTGCTCTTTTTAAAAATCAACAAATACAGTATATCTCTGGCCCATGTAGATTAATTATACAGTGAGACCTCGGTATATAATCCAATTTCTTAAGGTGAACATTCATATTGTGAAATCCATTTTCCCCTAGGAAATAATGTAAATGCAGATAATCCGTTCTAGCCACCCAAAAATATTACCTTTATTACCAATTTCACCAATTTCCAACACTACACTTTTATCAGTTTTTGCATATAAAAACAGACAAAACATTTAAAAGAGACATGTACTTTGATATGAAACAAATAGTCATTAAACATCACTTAACAATAATTTATGAATTCTCTTGACACCGGCTGCTTAAAAACAAACAAACCTGAAAGCATCTCCATTTTCTTCTTCCTACCGTCCCTTCCTAGCATTCTTGCGACCCATGGCGTTATGTCTCCCCAAACATATGTAAACTCAATTCACTTGGCTTTCAATTGATACAAACACGTTTTGAACGGCTTACGGCTGTACCGTATCAGAAACTTCGGTTCGGCAAAAGCCGGCGTTTGGTTTGTTCGCTCATATGCTGAAAATGCTTTTCTTGAAAAATTTCAGTTCTTAAGGAGAAAATTGGTGATGTACTACGGTATTTCTTCATTATTTAACCTTCTTCTTGACCCTCCTATAGTATCTTTGAGTTTTAACTTCATAAACCTCTTACTCAGATGGTTGCTGACATTCAGGCATCCTTCAGCCATCAAGCTGAAGCAGAGCAAAGCATCTATGTACTGTACATCGTAGGCCCAAATTTTAAAACATTAAAACTTTAAAACATTCATGAGCAGAAAAAAAAAAAAAATGCCACGAATCATATGATGACTTGCTTGCTCACCCCACCACCATCCACACTTAATGACCTTATAGATTCTATCCAGTTTTCTTACAAAGTCATATATACTACTAAGACTGCACCCCTATAAGTAAGGAACACTATACTTTATACACTATGCTCCCCTTGACACTAGACACCAGATCCTAACTTTCACTCTAGTGGACTTCTGAGCAGGACCTGCTCTCTGACCTGGTTCTCAGTATTCTTACAGGATCGATCCTTCTGCTCTGCATCAATGAGCTCAGTTTCATCATCCTTTCTGAACTATCCCAGAGGTTCGCTTTTGGTCCATTCTTGTTCTCCCTGTATTCTAAGTCACAGGGCTGAGTGATCAGGAATCATGTCTTCTCCCATCACTGATATGGTGATGACATACAGTACAACCTTACTTTTCCTACATATACCTCAGCAGTCTTTCAGAATATATCAGGCTGCTTTCTGACATTTCTTCCCACATGGACCACTATCATCAGAAGCTCAAAACTCAACTGACATACCTACCAGTAAAAGAAAGAAATATAAAAAAAAACCTGCTGGACTCACCATTCGGCAAACACAGCTAAGAATATTGTGTGGTCTCCCTGTGATTTTAGAGGACTTTCTATTGCACTGCATTCAGCAATAGATTCGGATTTCAGATTTCAACAACAGATTTTAACAACAGAAGGCTACAAACATTTCTGTCCATAATGGATCACACTCTGCTTACTGTATTTCTAAACTTAAATAATGCAACTAACTTCTCACTGCTTGTCTAAAGAAATGCATTTTCTACTGGTACTTCATCTACATTTAGCTTTTTTTTTTTTTTTTTTTTTGGTAAAAATCTTTTTTACCACTTAAAAATGTTCAAAACATTTAAACTCACCTCAGTCATAACACAAAGGATTAGAGCACAACACAATTCTCTAGACATCTAATTTTAAAAGAATAGTTTCTAACTGGGCGGCACGGTGGTGTAGTGGTTAGCAGTGTCGCCTTGCATCGCCAGGGTCTGGGTTCGATCCCCGGCCAGGTTCGTTTCCCGTCTCTGTGTGCATGGAGTTTGCATGTTCTCCCCGTGCTTGGTGGGTTTCCTCCCACAGTCCAAAGACCTGTAGGTTAGGCTAATTGGCTTTCCCAAATTGCCCGTAGTGTGTGAATGAGTGAGTGAGTGTGTCTGTGCCCTGCGATGGATTGGCACCCTGTCCAGGGTGTACCCTGCCATGTGCCCGAAGTCTCCTGGGATAGGCTCCAGGCCCCCCGTGACCCTGAATACAGGATTAAGCGGTATAGATGATGAGTGAGTGAGTGAGTAGTTTCTAAATGTTTATTCCTGCCAGTATAAAGCAGGATAGATGATGAGCGAATGAGTGAGCTTGTAACACAACGACTGAATCCAAAGTCACTCTCCAACCCAGGACCAAGGGCACTACTTGGGAACAAGGGATTTTAACTTGCCTCCTACTGTACATAGCACATGGCTTTCCATTTTTACTCTGTTTGGGATTTAACCCCAAAACCCAAAATCTTACTAATGTTTCAAAGCAAAAAAAAAAAAATAAAAAAGACTGAAAAAGTGCTAATTTAATCTAAATCTTATAAGCTTCTCAGGACTCTCCACCACCTACATGGTTTATTCTTTGGCTACATAGTATCAGTTTGAATTTAGAGCTACTTTCACCCCTGTTTGTTATACTACAGTAACTGACAGTTGCTAACTCTTGGTCACCAGCTCCGCCACATAGGGAAAGATACCGATGTGCTGGTGGGGCACAATAACTAGTTAAATAACCAAACAAGTCATAATGTGTTGATAATATATGTCACTTGCGGAACTGTTGTGTAAAAGCAATATCACTTTCGAGGCCATGCTGTCATACTGAATATCATCAGCACAGCACAAATGCAGTCATAGGAACAAGGATGATATTCAGTATGACAGAACTCCCTCTCTTGTGATACTGCTTAATTACACTGCATCCATAAGTAAAGACTTATCTTTTTTTTTTAAGTTAAAAAAAAAAAGTTATATATATATTTTTCCTAGGCTGAATTCTGAGACTTAAACGTCTGAAACTCTGAAAAGGCAAAAAAAAAAAAAAAAAAAAAAAAAAAAGCACTATAATTACCATCTTGCTTCTGCATACATCTATAAACCAGCATAATTAAAAATTTATTTCAGTTTATTTATTTATTATAATTTTTTTTATTTAACACTTTAGAAATCTGGGATAATCAAATCAATAAGGATGTATTAAGATGTCTTGGCTTCTTCTATTTCAGCAGATTTCTAATAGTCTATCCCAGAATAACTCAGCGTCCTTGCATCGCACAACAGAAGAAAAAAAAAAATGCATAAAACATTTATACCCACCCCTCACCCAGGGTTAAGAATACAGATAAATAAATGGTACGTTTGCCCACAGGACTTATTTGTCACATATAAAATTGAATGCGAGCACATGCACTGTGCACCCTGAATAATGCATGAATGGACCAACATTTCCCAAATGGATGAAATACAGCACACCACTGATGAAATCCCAATAAATTAGAGAGCACGAGGCCACTGTGTTTCTGTCGCGCACATTATTACGATCCACGTGCTTCCTAGGTATTCCATGTTACTATAAAATTCTCCATGTTGCATGAATTACAGGGCACACAGTGGTTGGTAGTGCTCATTAGGAAAGCTAATGAGGAATATTTGTACGGTTTAAATCTCAGTTGCAAGGGCTAATGACGGATTATATAGTCAAGCAGATCCCATCAGGATAATTTTCATATCCATAGCCGTTCTATATTACGGACTAAAAACTCAATCATATTCTAAGAAGGTCCAAAGGTTTTGTGCGCTTTGAGAAGCACATTACAGCCCACTATACAATACACGCTCGCCATGGAATATACAGTTTCTACGACCATGAGTGTTCAATATCGTGTACACTCCACATAGCAGGAGGTCCATCCATCTCGTCTACTGAGTAAGGTCAAATATCACCTCACTTATCAACATACTGTACATTAATGCAAACCACCCTCAAGACCTCTGATTGATCTCCTTTTTCCAAAGCTCAGAATATCCTGTATGATCTGTTACGCAATATGTACATCTAGGAATATTTATGTGTTAATATTGGATTTCAAAGAAGCACAGCTTCACAAGACCTTTTTGTGAAGGCCTTTAAAAAAAAAAAAAAAAAAAAAAAAAAAGCAGGATATTTTTACCCCTACTGGAAATATATGTCCTTTTTTTCCCCCCATCCTCTTTCCGGCCCTCCTTTTACACATTCATGTTTCGCTTTCTTTTCCTTTCTTTTTCACTTAGAGCTGACTTGTTTTATTTGACTGGTTTTCATTTCAGCAGCCTCCTGCCTAGATGTCTGTGGTCAGAGAATTCAGCGGCATTTCAGATCACTTCTTTATTCAAACGCAGCCAAAGGGGACAAGAAGGCAGGTCTGTCATCTCCAATGTATTAAACTGCAAACGAGTGGCACATCTACGATATATGAACTGCAGATCAACGGAAATGAAAAAGAGCACGTCGGGATTTAACCCATTACGTCCCGGAAGGTGGCCGGTGTCTGAGCAAGACGCACTGAAGCTGTTCGATTTTGTGAAGCACTTGAAGACGTTTAAGACTCCTCTAAATGCATCTCGGGGGAACATGAGAGGATATTAATTGGTAAGTGAGAAGACTACTTTAAATTGCTCAGCTCAGGTGCAATTCAGTTTGTGCAGATTTAAAGGCAGGGTGGTTGCGAGGTTCATGCCATTGACCTGCTGCAGCAGTGACGAATCACCTATTGTCTAGTGAATCGATCAGAGTACAATGCAAGACAGCATTGCACATGTGATTTGTGATTGGCCATGTAGGTCAGGACCAAATTTTAAATGGATCTTCTTGACTTCCTATCTTTTTTCCCTTTTCTCCAACGTCCCTACCATTTTTTCTTTTTCAGTAGTGGTACTTTGCTTTTTGAAGGTGGAAACAAAATATGTGTTTTAATCAACTATTATATTTGCTGATAAATTCTGATAAAGAACATGTGTAAAACACTTCCGATTACTTTTGCTACACTAAGCCACGAATGAAAAAAGATGAAAATAGGAATGAATAAATTATATCACTTATATAATTATCAAGTGTTGATTCTGGAACTGAGATATTTATTTTTAAAAAAAAATGTACTGGTTCTAACCTAGCTGTGTTGTACTGGATAGTGATGCAACAGACATTACTGAACGCATTTATTCACACAGCACTGCTCATGATGGAATTCGCTATGCCGTAGTGCAAGGATTTTATTTACATTTTAATAAGGTTTAAAGCATAACAGAAATAACTTCTGCAGAAATCCTTTGGGATTTCCAAAGCAAAGTGATATAAAAGTCATAAAGTTCCATTAAAGCAAATGAAAATGTAAAAATTGACTTTTCCCAGTGCAGTCTTACACAATGTCGGAATAGGCTTGATACACTCTAAATGATTTTTAGCCTAACAAGGTACATTGGGGCTGCTTTCACACTAGACATGGAAGCTTTGTATCACGCCCAGTTATGAATGAACACCCCTCCCATCTTCCCTGCTGGCCAACTTTAACAATAATGTGTAGTAATGTTTCATACTTAAGTAGACTTGCGTATTTACTGTTCATTCTCCAATACAGCCAGTGGTAGGAGGCATTTTAGTTGGGTTGTGAGTGCCAATAAACACAAAGTCAAGGAGAGTACCGTACAAGGAAGTCAACCTTTGCCTTATATTATTGATATTTCAGAAAAAAAAAAAATGTAAAAACAGTGACCCTGTTAAATGTACATGCCTTCCTCCATTATGGACTGTGGGTGTTCGGTTCAGAGATGGAGATTGGCACGTGCTGTGTGCACATGGAGACGCCGGAGGACACAGCTACAGTATAGTGACGTCATATTCCAACCAGTTGTCTGCTTCTGTATGCTGTATGGTTCTCACTACCAACTTTTGAAGTTGACCCAAGGAAGTTATACCGATCCATAGACGGCCACAGTATGGTGCGTTCACTTCATTTAAATGTACCAGATTTCTGTGCCAAGTTCACCTGGGTCCAGTCCAGAGTCCATAGTGCGAAAGCACTACTGCATACTTCACTGTTTTATCTATCACTATTTATCAATTGTCAAAAGCAAGTGAGAGTCTACACATGTACACAATGTCTGATTATTTGTTCATTTATTTTCCCACCTTTTTGCCTGTTGTGCTTGGAAATGTAGACTTCGAATGTATTCATTATATATAAATGGAAAGCATGTACTGTATATAAATTAGCATCCTGTGTTTGTAAGACAGAAATCCTTGATAATTACACTGGGAATGCACACATAAAACGAGGCCTATCGAGAGGATTAATATCTAGCAAGGTCCAGCAGGGTCAACATGTCTACAAACCCCAAATGAATAGCACATGTAGCTGGGTCAAGGGCAAGGAGGCATGGGTTAAGACGTTTCTTATTCATCACATAGTGTGTGGGATCTGTTTGGACAAGGAGCAACCTCCCACTTGGATTCGAGAGTCATGTGCATGATGAGGCTTCAGGTGAAGAATGGGAAATGGTTGTAGGTCCTATAGGAGATGGGGGGAAAAAATCAAGGCCATGAATTCAATCATTCTATTTTTTTTTTATTATTATTATTCCTTTCTTTCGTTCGCTCTTTGCCATCTGATCCATCCGCAGTAGGATTTGGTCAGAATAATGCAAAATCGATGGCTTTCAACACAGAGCGCTAAAACCAAGTAGATGCACCTTCCTGTCAGCTCTTATCCGTGCCCAATCACACGCTATCAAGGGCTTTTTAAATCCCTGATTGCATTTAACTCTGATGAGCATTGACTTAGATCAATAGCCACCCACCTACAACCCCTCATGTGCACTCAGGCTCACATACACACACTGCGCAATATTGGCCCAAAGATTATAGCCTCATAGAAACAAAGGTGACGACACTTCTTTTCAAAAGGCAGAAGACCGGCTCCTCGTGAAATGAGTGGGTGGCCGTCAGACGAACAAAAGGCAGCAGGGAGAATCGAGCAAACCATGGGGCAGCCCAGGCGAGGAGCAGGGCCTTTAATTAAAAGGATTATATGGTGGTGCAGCACGCCAGAGAGAGGTTGTCCCCAGCCTGAGATTGAGTACAGTAATGAAACTCATCACAGGCATCTGAGCAAGGCCAAAAGAGAGAAAAGGCTGAAAAGAACACAGCGAGAAGAAAAGTGAAAGGATTGAGAAAGAAGAAATAAGTTATATTGTAGTTAGCAAGGCTGAGACAGAATCTGGCGTGGGGCTGTGTCAGTCAATTGTGTAACAAAAAAAATAATAATAATAATAATTACAATGGACAGGAAATCAGTCCAAAAATATGTCGGTATTTGCAGTGGAAAGGTTGTTCTTATTTAGAAAAGCATAACGCAAGTACGCGATTTGAAATTCTATGTAGGTGCTCTATTCCTATTATTAAAACATCTAAGCACAGTTAGTGCAATCAAAGGTCTTTCTTGCTTGGATAGTTTAGTAGATAGTAGAGTCTAGTACAGTACAGTTTATATACTCGGATAATGAATTCCAGTATTGTTTATATATATATATATATAATATATATATATATATACTGCATATATACATATATAACTATATAATTTTAATTATTAAGATCATTATTATCTTAATTATACACATCATGATTAACATGCCATATAAATCTAGAGAACTTCAGCATATTGCACTGTAGTTGCTTGGGCATATTTGTGGTAAGCTATTCATATCCTCTCAACTCGGAATAGTTCCCAATGAGAGTGTATCTACTGTACTGTATGTTCCCAGCAATCTATGTCCCCAAGTTCTCTGTTAACACACAGGAACCCTCAGATTCTGTTCGAGACAAATTTCCTGAATATGATCTTGATTGTTTTATTGGAACAAGGCTTCAAAAACGTTTTTGACACTTTTTTAAACTAAACTAATGGTCATCATTTTATGTGGTTATGGACGTCTTGAAAAAGACTTGCATCGAACAAACAGAGAGCACAGGAACATCTTTTTCAGATTTCCATGATGTGCTATATACATTAGACCAGGGGAACATAGGGCCCTATAAACATAGGATCCTAGAACTGGGTAACATATGGCTCTAAGAACATGGACCATTTTTTCATGCTATTATCATGTGCTATTGTCTATAAATCTGGGGCTGATGGGCCCCTGGGAAGATCGGGCCCTGGGAACATAGCGATGACGCTATGAGAAATAATCCTTTTAATACCCATGATGCACTTGATTTGTCTTACTCGCGACTACTTTTGGCGTACTTTTAAAACTTCAGCCCCAGTAAGTAATCACTGCAAGTTAGTATTTAAAAGCAAGAGGCTCTTGAACAGTAATTCACCCCTTTAAATAGACAGACTGTTTTTTTGTAACTAAGAACAGCTTTTAGACAAGGACTGTACCGTATTTATGTCTGATAGCTGTACTTTGAGTGCACTTTGCTTGTAGGTGACTTTAATTGTGGCTCTTAAGTATAATAACCAGCATTTTCCTATAGGTTAGCCTATGAACAGAGAATATTTTTATTCCTACTCTCTCATACTTTTGTTGAAAGGAAACTAGTCCTAGGCCTATAGTTCTGTTCATCTCTCTCTCTCTCTCTTTGAAAATTTAAATGATATGTCACAGAAAGAAATGCCCTGACAGTGTGAACAGTCTATTGCCTAACAAACCTCAAAAAAGTGAATGTGAGGAGAGGGTAACAGTCTGTCAAACTAACTTTAAATATCACGCCAGGCGAATAAAATATTAACATTTTTTTAAAGCCATGGATTAATGATTGATTAGAATAAGACTCGTGAAATATTAATGACCAGTGACCTTGGTTCTTTGCGTACTAACTGCTAGCCAGGCCTCTGATTATACAGTGGCTTCTCTCATAAGCTATATAATTCATCTTAGGAAGTATTTTCTCTCTCTCTCTCTCGCTCGCTCTCTCTCTCACTTCTCCAAGGTCATAGCGTTTTAAAGCTGTGCAGACTGACCACATATGTTGCCGGAAAGTCACGCTGGAGTTATTCACCTGCTGGTTTATCCTTAATGTTACTTCTCACGCACCATTACATTTTCTAATATTACTGCCTTATATACACACAGCAGAGTAAATCGGCAGTAACAGATTTTTCTGATCAAATATAAATTGATAATATATATTACTGATGGACTAAAAATATTTTTAAACATTGTTTGTGACATGCCATGAACTGCCCTGGGAATGCCATATTACTAATTTACTGGCATCATGTAATTTCTGGATGCATCATCATGCATCATGCATAAGATAACAATAAATCAGTTTTCAGACAGAATCAGTAGTCATGAGCTAGCTAGCTTCTTAGCTTCTTATTCCTGTTAAATAGCAATCCAAAGATGGCAACAGCAGAAGGAAGGAACTACACAGGTAGACCATATTGGTGCCCCTATTGTACCCAGAACAGAACATGCTTAGGTTAGTGTTAGCTACAGTAGATCTAATGATTAGCTTGATTAACTAAAACATAAAATGGTTCCTGGTACCTATTCTGAAATCACATAACTGCAAACCAAGGGTTAATGGACACACTGTCTACAGGGGCAGTCCAGCTGGTGGGTCACTGGTCAACCTTTTGTGTACATGTACTTTGGGAAGTGCGCAGCAACAGTTGTGTGGCCATAAGAAAACCACTTGATTTCGATGACTGTGAGACTAATCGTAAAAAAAATAATAAAAAAAAAAGGCTTCAGTTTGCTCCAGATTGATGCCATTCCAGAGTGATGTAAGAATAGAAGCACATGAAGAGATGCACCCATCATGCATAGTGCCCACTGTCCAACCCCTTTTGGAGGCAGTGGGGTTGCTTCAGTTGGTCAGGTCTGGCCTCAGCAACATTTTGTGGCAATAAAATTAAGTCAGATGATGACCTGAATGTACTGAATGACCAGGGTATCATTTTCACACATGAACTGCCAACCACATTGTAATCAAAGATAAAGGTGACTGAATGAAATCTTAGAGTGCGTAACTTTTTTTTTTTTTTTTTTTTTTTTTTTTTGCACAGGCAGTGGACAGGCAGCTTCTGGTTTGAGATGTTGTCACATGGATGCCCCATGTGGTCTGTTTGGGATGCGTGTGGTGTCTGAGCATGATTCCACTATACCAAGATGGTCCTGACCTCGGCTGATGTTGACAGCTGCTCTCTGAGGACTTGTGCCTGCAATCGCTCGATAGTTCAGGACTGGAATTTCCTACAGTCTACTTGAGCCTCCAATAACGAACTGGACTCCATATTAACTCTTATATTGAACCTCCAGCTGCGTAACACACGGTATGACTGCAGATCAATCCCTGCTCTCCGTTCTCACCCAAATGAGGATGGGTTCCCTGTTGAGTCTGGTTCCTCTCAAGGTTTCTTCCTATTGGCATCTCAGAGAATTTTTTTTCTTTCCAACGTCACCCCTACAGTAGCTTGCTCATCAGGGACGATCTGATCGTTTTCATTCTTACACATGCACATTTTATACAAACTTCCATCATTTTCTTTTCATTGTGTAAAGCTGCTTTGTGACAATGACGGTTGGTAAAGCAAATAGCATTTAATTGAATTGAATCTATAAATTATACACAAACATATTTGCAGACAAACATATCTACCATTTGTACATATAAACATTTGTAAGGTGATCTACTGTCTCCAAATTCATTTTCAAGATGGCAAAATATCAAGATAATTCTGGCAAAAAATTCACAAGTTTTAGTCAACGTGGGCCTGAAACCGTTGGAACCTCATAATTGATGCCTGATCCTCAATCTCAGCATGACGTAGACCGTTTGAGCTATCAATCGCTCCAAAGAACACAGTTTCAGGTGCTGCGACATCAGTCAGAAAACTCTTTGAAACTTCCCCACAGTCACGCGTAGCCTTTAGAGGCGGCCTCTCAAGCTAAGGAGCAACTGTGCTTAAGGAGGTATGAAATGAATTTCATTTCTTTTTTTTTTCTTTTTTTTTTATCCCTCTCTCTCATTTGCGCACAGTCTCTGAGTGAAGCTCGTCAGCCGAAGATATGTCTCACACCATTACAGAGCTAATCCATCCATGACAGCATTCAATTTACTCTGGGGAGTTTTGGTATCCTTTAAGAAGGAGGTGTCGTCCTATCTGGATTGAAACGTTCTTTAAGTTCTAACACTTAGCGTTTCTTGGGACCACACCCCTGACAAGAACTTCATCAGACTTCTGAGCTGTGTCCCAAGGCGAAATGAAAAAGTGGTGGAGGGACTCTTCATGACCTCAGTCTTCGGTGTTAATTTACTCCATGTTCAAAGTTAAATCTCAGGGTAAGCTGGTGTCACGCATAATCAAAGTAGGCAGCACAGAAAAAATATTAACCATTAAGTATGACTGGAAAGAACAAACCATTACATAAATCAGAACATTTCAAAACTCAAACAGCCAAAAGAAAACTCACGATCCTAAACGTAACAATATACGATTTTCTGTGTGGCGTATACGCATGAAACATTATAAAATATATTGTAACATTATAATAATATCTAATGTCCTTGGATTCCTTTCGATTTTTAGTTGAACCAAGGACATGTTTACACATATTTCTGAAAATGTTGTTTCATCACTAATTGTTTGCTCTAATTTGTGGCCACACCAAAACAGAACTATGGGTCCTTGAAAATAAAAAATTATGATTTAAATTAAAAGTAGCGTAAAAGAAAAAAAAAAGTTCATGTAATAGGTCGCGCGCTTTTGTTTGGACGTTTTAAAATCTCTGTTCTGGTGGGAAAAAAAATTGAGAGTAAAAGACATATTTTCAAAAAATGTTTAGATGAATATGGATATAAAAATAATATATACCAGTTTCCAAAGATGAAAATCTCACTCCTCCTTTAAAACCTTATCTCCCTAACTTTTTGTACATGTTAAGTTGTTACAAATTGTACCAGTTTTAAAAGTGACTTTGACATAAGAGCTGTTTTATCAGTGAAAAGAAAGGCTGTCATAAGTCCACTTCAAATCTTACAATAAAAGACAAGTCCGGGAGACAACAATGTGACAGCCATGATGGATTATATTGATGCAAGTAAAAAAAAAATCGAACACCATTTCTATGATGAAGGGGCTCTTCAAAGCATATACGCTGTAGGAAACAGTCTTGCAACACAGTACACATGTACACACCTATTTGTCGTGTCGTGTAATTCAAGTTGGGTTGCAAGGTGTGTTTTAGTCACTGAAAATTACACAAAATGAACCACACATTTACATAATTCAGTGTTATGAGGTTCTCAAGCTAATTACACTTTTGTCAAATGACAATTATGTCAAACTGTAAACAGATTTATGAAAAGTTTTTACACTCATGTGTATTCCACATTACAACACAATACTGAGTTTCCATGAAATGAAAATGTTAATTGACCATCTGGATATAATAACATGCACTTTGACTCAACATGGTTTCGTTAATGGTGCACAATTATATTTAATCTACTTTTTGCACTTTCTCCATAACTAAATAAGGAAAAAGTGGTAGAATATAACTAGTGTTTTTATTATTATTATTTTTTTAATTAATATTAAAGATAAGGTATGTACAGTACAATTGAACTGTTTGGCAGCAAAATGCTATAAATTCCATTTTCAGATTTTTATTCCTTTTTTTGCAATTTTTTTCTTCTTTCTGGAACACAAAGGGTTTCTATGACAAGCAGTTTCATTTAAAAAGTGCAATATAATGTTTTTTTAGAAGCTTTGATTGACTGGTTCCTTATGATCTACAGTCTATGTAATTAACATTAACATCAAACATGGTTTTAGGTTCCCCTTGTGACCTCAAAACAGCTCTGACCCCTTGAGGCATGATTGCCTCTTAAGGGACCTCTTAAGGTGTGCTGTGGTATCTGGCACTAGGACGTAAGCAGAAGATGCTTTAACGGTGCTACAAGTTACATGGTGTGGCTTCCATGGATCATGAATGCATGATCTGATTGGGATCTGGGGAATTTGGTGGCCAGATCAACAACATTGAACTCTAAGAGCCATACACAGCAAACTGTGATACACCGTTTATAATACTATTAGAATTTCCTTTATTCTGAGTATGGAGGCAGGTGTAGCTCAATGACCAAGGTGTTGGATTACTTTTCGTAAGGTCCCAAACTCAGCAACACCTAGTTGCCTCAGTTAGGCCCTTGAGCAAGGCCCTTAACCCTCAACTGCTCATGTGTAATAAGGTAAGTTGCTCAGGATAAGTGTGTCTGTCAAAATGCCATTTACTGTATGTCAAATTCCTATTGTGCCCAATATTAACTTTTTTCAGCAATTTGTGCTACATTGGATTTTATTTGGAACCAGACTAGACAGACTAGCCTTTATTATAATGAGTGGATGTGCATGATATGTAATTGATAATCCGTTTTACTCAATTCATCTGGCGGCGGTGGGTTTTTTTTTTTTTGTTGTTTTTTTTTTTTTTGGCTGCTCATTGTATACCGTAGCTGATTTTTGCTCAAAAAAGGCAAAGATTTTCAGACTTCATGCAGTGAAATCCAAGTTGTTTTAACAGGGTGCCATTCAGTAATGATAAATTTGGCGAAAACAGCAAAAAAAAAAAAAACCTCTGGAATCAACAAAGGCAATCAGCAAATGATCTGGCAAATAAGAACAATTGAGGAGAAATTATGATTGAAATCACAGAGAAAGCAAAAGACTTAAACAAGAAAACAACATTTAGAAAGTCACACTTAGTAATGTGCATGATTGAGTTGCTTAAACAGACAGAGTGATTGAAAACAAAAAACAGGGACTGATGTATTAGAAATTATGTACATTTAAGTGAGTTTAAAATAGAACCCCGAACCAATCATTTGCTGTACAGCCCAACCCTAGACTGGGACGTAACAGCTGGCTTGGGATCCAGATGTGACAAAAAAGTTGTTTGCAACATCCTATATGTGACTATAATACCATAAAACTGGTTTGCATACATCTAGGTGTGATGCTTTAAATCATCATTCAAATGATCATTTACTTAATCATCATCTATACCGCTTTATCCTGTATATAGTGTCACAGGGAGCCTGAATGCTATCCCAGGACACTTTGGTGCCAATCCATCACAAGTCTAATTCTAATTATGAAATGTTTCTGTAAATGTTTCTACACATAGATGGATAGATAGTTGTTTCTATTTATGCTTCCAAGAGGGATCCATTTTAGTACAGAAAACTCTTGTTCCAGAGTATGAGCATTTTCAGCTCCTTATTGATATTGCAATCACTCAGCAATCATGTCCAACAGGACATATTTATTACTGACCATTGATTTAACCATTGTTGTTGGGTTCCTTTACATCTCCGCAGTGATGTGAGAGGATCAGTCACACTACAACCACCAGGGCATCAAGCTAACAGCATACCTTTACATGAGGTATTCAACATAGGGTAGGTCAATATGTCAATATTTAAAAAAAAATTGGTTACAGAAATGGGTACGGCATGTAATCAAGCCCATAGTCTTAGTTTTAATTATCACATTAATCACTGCACATTTGGTTTAATGTAAAACATTGGCTTTCAGAAGTCGATGCAATAGCATTTCATCCAGCAGATCCTGAATTATTTCAGAATTTACTCTATATTACTCAGAATCCTGTTTTGCACATGTTTTATAGGTTTTATTCAGCTGTTAATTTACTATTTAAATCTTTTTTTAATCATGCCGAAGATTTTTTATTATTTTTTTTAAGAGAAACACTTTTCTTTACTAAGCCTGAGGATTAGATTATAATCAACATCAAATGCTCCTTCGGCGGATGGTATTTATGTATTTGGCTTTAATTCCAATCCCCTGGTACAGATTGATGACGTGGACTACAGATTCATAAATAATAGATCAAAAAGAATTCATATCTAAAAACTACACAATCGATAAGACTTCAAAGGCAGTTGGAGGATTTATACTGCTCCTACGTACAAATCTGGAAATGCGTCCATATGTGAATATGCATTGAGACACCCACATACTCAGCAGGATGCAAATCTTGTAAACAGTGTGGCTGATAGGGAGATTAACAGTATTTCTCAGTTGGTGTAGGAGTGCCCCCGTCTATGATCCTCAACCCCCCCCAATCCCTCAACCCCCCCCCCCCCACCCCCCATCCCATTTGCTGGAAGAGCAAGGTCAATAGTGATTGGGCCTAGATAATCCTTCATGTACCTGAATCCTAACCAACAATTCCTGCAGGACATGAATGAAAGAGGAATCCTAGGCTATCTTTCATCCAACAACACTTTCACACAAATCACTGTTAAGGAACAAACAGAATGGGTTTGTATGGTATATAAAATATGTGGGTAGATGGGCCAAGACAACAACAAAAAAAAAAAAAAAAAAAAAAACATGCCAAAAGCTGCATTAAAACCAGTATAACATCTATATACTGTAGGAATATAGGTTGCTAATCCTTAAACTCATTATTTAGGTGAAAAGGTGAGAACTAAACTGTTTCAATAAATATTTCTTAAGATAAATTGTTAGACAAACAGAACTTCTCTCTAGTAGACCTTTGTGGAGTTCTTGCTTCCTGTGCAATATTCATAATGAAATAATTGTATAATAAACAAATCCTATAATCCTTGTTGCTTTGTAATGTCTCTCTGGGCTGGGATTAACATATAAAATAGATTAAACATGCCTCAAATAAAGGCCAATTCTTTTGTTTTTGCTATACACTAAAGACATTTGAAATCAAAAGCCGAATATGAGATGACAGATCAGAATTTATGGTTTCATCCTCTGATATTTGCAGCCTAATTCATGTTTTCTTGCGCATTGGAAACAATATTGTTTTAGGCTAACTTATTATACACACTAACTTATTATTGTTGTACTTGGTCTGGCTTTTAGATAAAATCCTTCCATGCACCATCTGGCGGATATGCTGTGAAACACAAGACATTTATTTAAATTCTAAAATGGTGCTTGCGGGATTTGGCGGCACTCCATGAGACGAATTGAGGCCTTCTACTTGAAAAAACTTGCAATCTTAATTACCACAACCAGTTTGCTTAAACTCACCCATATTTAAGTGGTCAAAAAATATTAGAACGTATGACTGACAAGGTTTCTAGTTGCACAGGTGTGCGCCGATAGATTGACTCTTTGAACATTTAATAGTTCTAAATGTCTGCACTAAGTTTGTGACCCAGGTTTTGCCTGTAAAATTGCATTTGTTGGTAGAAAGGATAAACCAGCATTAAGAACAGAGAACTGCATATGGAAGACAAGCAAGGTATTTTGAAGCTGAGAAAAGAGGGCAAAGACACAATAAGGAAGAAAGGATTGGAGGAAGGAAGTCCTTCCTGGTGTTTTAGTCTTTCCAGTAAAAGGAAGGAAGAAAGTAAGCAAGCCAACCAACCAACCAACCAACCAGTTGTGTACTAACAAAAAGACATTAAACAGGTAAAGAAACAGAAACTTTGTAAAAGCTGTTAGGAAAAACCTGAAAAACAATAGTAAGTGACATAACCAAGAATGTCCACAGGGCCTCCTGTAGCATATAACCACAAAACAGCCTTAACACATGATGCAAACCACTCATCAGCAGTTTGAATTAGAAGATGAGCCACAAATGTGGCTAACTTCAACCAAAAACTACCTTCTACCAAAGTGTGAAAAATCAGTTAATGATGCAAAACATACTGTACAAGTTCATCAGTCAAGCAGGATGGAGGAAAGTGTCATGGCTTGGGCTTGCATAGCTGCTTCTGGAACAGGCTCGCTAAGCTTTATTGATGATGGGGTCAGAATAGGTAAGGAGAAAAATCATTAACCAGCCATGCTTAGTTCCTCTATGACCGCCTGTTTTTCGGCAGTCGACGACAATTGTATTGTCCAGTAAAAGTCGTGCTTTATAATGTAATATCTAAAATTGGTGCATGGTAATTGGTGAAGATTGTGCAATTGCTGGAGTGTTTACACAGTGCAAAAATAAATGACACTCCCACTACATCAATGCTGCCACACCTACAGAGGTGTTTGTGGCTCATTAATCCATTGACATTCTTTGAAGATGGTTGTGTGCTGAAAGCTATGCTTGAAGAAGAACCACATTAAACCACAATACAGAAATGAAAAATTATTATTATTATTATTATTATTTTTAATAAACTGGATTTAGGCAAAATGGAAAGAAATGTGGTACCATATTTGAAACTTTCCCTAAAACAAACAGGGCTAAGTTAAAGTAGATTCAGTTTTTAACAAATATATGTAGACAAAGTTAACATACTTTCTCATCTGACATGTTTATGAGATCTGTTTTAAATTTATATTTTTTAATATTTATACCACTCTGTTGATAAAAACATGTCAGTAAAGCCTCACAAGACACACATTCAACAGGGATTTGCATCATCGTTTTTCCTAAAGATCATGGAAAATGAAAAGTTATTTGTATTTGTATTAAGAAAAATATTCACAATATTTGTTTTTTCAATAATATTGTGATGCTGACTGTTGAGGCTACTTTGAAAGGACAACACATGTAACAAAATTAAAATGTTAACCTAAAAATAATATTTACACCATCACTGATGACACTAACCCCTGCTTGTGTATTTGCTAAAAATCAATCAATCAATCAATCAATCAATCAATCAATCAATCCTTGTAAACTCTGATTTGCAGAGTTTAAATGTTGTGCTTTTTTAAACAAAATTGTCTCTTGTTTTTTTCTCTTAAATTCAACATGAAAATTTAATGTTTTAAATGTTAATGTTTAAATGTTTTTTTTTTTTTTTTTAATAAACAGAACTTCTCTTTAGATCTAGAGCGGACACTATAAAGACTGATTTCCTTTCAAAAAAAGGTTCAAAGTGAAACAGTTTGAGCGCTAAACCCTATACGCATCCAAAAAACCTTTTGATTTGTTTGTTTCAAGCTAATCTCATAACGCACAGCTCTGTATAGGGCTTGAGTCCATGCACAATATGGTTGACTGTCAGTGTACCAAACATTAATAATATTTATTTCTAATACGATATGATACAAATTGCAAAGTGTCTTATGTCACAATTTCAGTCAATTCACCCTGGACATGTCCGTATGGATTTCTCGGGAGATTATAATGAAGTTTACACTAAAATAGAGCTAAAGCATAAAGCAAGAGAAGAACAAAAAATGTGCCAGGTTTGTAGGTGTCAAGTGTATAAAGAAACACCACAAACCATCGTAGTTGGCTCACCTCTTCGAGGAACGACTATTGTAGATATTTGTCCCTTTAATCGTTCCCACTTCAGCCTGTTTTTAGCACTGGCAAGATGGAGGTGGCCCTCTAGCTCTCTCTGTAGCATCACCATCAGTAGCTGACTGTTATAAATACAGCATTCTAATGGTAACTTTATGATGTTGCCTGTGTGAGTCTACAACCCTCCTGGGGCCACTTACCTATAGCCATTCGTTCCCTGCCCTCCCCTTCTTGCCTCACACCTCTCTCTTGCTCTCAATTTCCTCCTTTCTCTTTCTCTCTCTCTCTCTCTCTCTCTCACTCTCTCTCTCTCTCTCTCTCTTGCTCCTTCCCATTCCTGAATTACGGCCTGACTGAAGAAAGACAGGAGCAGTAAATTTTCCTCTCGCACTGAATAATTCATGGTGAGGCCTATAACACGTAAATAACAGATGAGGCCTCTGGTTTAAGAGATAAAAGCTAGGAAAGTGTGGGGCTAATTGACCATGATGCCTGTCTAATAGAGAAATATTTGATTGTGGTTTTTGGTAGAGGTGGCGTGTGGGATGGAGAGAATATTATAAAGTTCTAATAAAGCACAGAGCAAATAACAGGGGTCAGACATTCGAGTGTAT
The DNA here is from genome assembly GCA_011419295.1 of Clarias macrocephalus. Lineage (NCBI taxonomy): Eukaryota > Metazoa > Chordata > Actinopteri > Siluriformes > Clariidae > Clarias > Clarias macrocephalus. The sequence continues at coordinate 91,089 of JAAGKR010000943.1, forward strand.
GGAAATAGGAACATGACCACTTGATTCTCACCCATGCCGCAATGACTGCTGTGTTGTAATATACAGACTTAATGGATGTTTCTATCACATAATTGTTTTGTCTCGCAACCTATATTGCGCAGCTGAGATGATAAATGGAGATAAAACAAGGCCATTAATATAGTGTAAAGAAACCAGGACAGAGTGAATTGAGTACATGGGGTTCGCTTAATGTTCTCTGTTTCAGTGATGTTATTATGTGCAATATAAGTGTGTATCGAATATATAAATATATACACAGGAACCTCTGTAGTCCAACTACAGACCGTGGAGGCCAATGGTAACCATTATATTCATTCCCATTTTGTACAACTGTGGTACAGTAGGACCTCTGGTCAACATTCACACACTACAAGTAATGTTTTTGCTGTTTACTGTTACTGTGGGAGGAAACACGCTAAGCATGGGGAGAACATGCAAACTCCATGCATACAGACCCAGCGCAGGTATCGATCTCAGGACCTGAAGGTTGCAAGGCGACGCAACAGTCCTAACCACTAAGCCACCTCGCCACCATATACAAACACACAGACACACTCTCACTGGCCACTACCTGGCCACATTAGGTACATCAGTTTAACAGCTTAACGAAAATAACATCAACCCCATGGTGGTTAGGCATGTGGACATGGTCAGCTAAAATCTGCTGAACTTCAACCCAAGCATCAGAATGGGGAAGAGGGACGATTGAATTGACTTGAAACATGGCATGGTTGTCGGGAAATATCCCGTGAGCAGCATGGGCTCACCAAAATTAGACCATACACAATTAGAAAAAAAACATTGCCTGGTCTGATGAGTCTGGATTTCTGCTGTGAAATGTATGCGGTAGAGTCGGGATTTGCCATAAACAACATGAATGCATGAATCTATCCCGAGTTGTATCAAAGGGTTCAGCTTGGTGGTGGTGGTGGAACATGTTCAATCCCTTCGGACCAAATTAAAATTGTCTACCTGAGTATTATCCCTCATGTCCATCCCCTTATGACTGCAGGGTAACGTGCAATGTTACAAAGGTACTGTAAACTCATCTCAAAGTTGTTTCTTGAATATGACAATAAGTTCAGTCAAATGGCCTCCACAATCATCAGACCTCAATCCAACGGAGCATCTTTGGGGGTTTGCTGGAACGGAAGATTCACATCATGGATGCACAGCCGACAAATCTGCAGCTACTGTGTGATGCTATCATGTCAATATGGACCTAAGTCTCTAAGAAGTTCAGCAGCAAATGTTTCCAGCACATGGTTGCATCTTTTCCGCAAAACTATAAGGCAGTTGTTAAGGGATAAGGGAGTCCAACTTAGTACTTAGTACTTAGCACAGTTTACATAGTGACTGTACACTTAATGTTTTTAAGAAAGCTTGGCATAAAAGTAGCTGGCTAAGACCGCACATGTTTGGATCTAGATTTTTACTATGAATAATTTGAATAGTGATAGAGATATCTGGAACACACATAAACACAGATTATTGGCTTACTGTACGTCCCTAGTGTTACCACATACAGTATGTCTCACTCTATCTCTTGTCTTTCCTCCCTTCTCATTTTGGCATTTTTCTCTCTGCCTGTCTCTGTCCTGTATGCTGGCCTAATCATCACGACCTGAAGCACATCCGTTTGACCTCCCGCTTCCAGAAAGTGTTGAAGAAGAAAAAGAGACACGGATTTGGCCCTTAGCCAGAGTCTCTTGTAAGGGCAACGAGGGCGAAATGGCAAGGCTGAATGAAAGAGTCAAAGAGAGCGAGAGGGAGAGAGAGAGATCTGCAACATTAATAGATGCTTATCTGACTCTCATCGTCACCCTGAGAAACACCGTGAGCAACATGTCTACTAAGATAAATAAAGAAGGGGAAAAAAGCAGTGCACAGGGCCTTCAGATCGATCCGGGTTTCAGGAGCTCTGCTCTGACCTTTCTCACTGATAAGATGGCTATGAAGGTTAGATGTGGCCAGGATGAAAGGCCCACTGTTCTCTGTTTCTCTCGCTCTCCTCTACCCCCCCTATTCTCAGGGCTAGAAGAACCCCAAGCAACCCTCTGATGAGATGACGAGTGTCAGCTTGACCTTTTTTGTACGGCGTCGCGGTTCAAAAGTTGGAATATTTCCCATCTCCATGTCCATCTTCATCTCTGTCTCATAAGTCTGCATGTCTGTTCACTTATTTGAGCCATTCGAGGGACTTGCTCAAAAGTGTAACATCAACATTGTGTTTACTAGAATTAAATACAGCTGTTTTGAAGCATTTTTTTATGATGATAAAATAAAATGGAAAATGGAATCCTAAAAAAAAAGGAATCGAAATAAACATTAGTGAAAGCTTGATCATGATCAAGGAACCTACAGTAGCTTTACACCCAGATATGCAACAACATTACAATCTGGAAAGATAGCCAACCAAATAAACGAATTAATAAATAAACAGGAAGTCAGATTAGGTCCTAAGTAAGAGAGCATCTATATGTCAACTTGTCTCTCTCTCTCTCTCTCTCTCTCTCTCTCTCTCTCTCTCTCTCCCTCTTCTCTCTCCATCTTCTATATTGCAGCCTTTCTAAAAGCACTTGTCTGTTTTCCTCTGCAATAGTTGGGAGCAATAGTGCAATAGCTCCTTCAGGCTCTCTATATAAATACTGTTTAGTGGTAGAAGAAGATTTGGAAAACTGCTCCATCCTGCCAGTGGAGAATTGGAGGAAAAAGCTCCACTGTGTCACTAAACTGCCACTGAGGCTAACAATATTCTACAAGTGCAGCTGTGTTGCCACTTCTGCTGTACCACTATAGAAGAAAATATGTCTAAGAGCACATACGCTCTTAGTCTATGAGTCTAAGCATGGATGGAAAAAGTGTTAAATGGGTTGGGATACCATAAGCCTTAATACTGTGGATGTTTATAAGAGCTTAATCCATATATGCATTATGACAGCTGTCATAAAGACTGCTTTTTCCAGCCATATGAATGCCATCCTTACTGTATATAATGTATTTCCTATATTGAATTATAAACTATTTTGTAAATGATTATGTAGGCTTATATCACCCTTGTAATGCCATTATGTATAGTCATAGCCACACACACTTTAACTTGCCCTTTCTCTCACTTATAGTCTACATGAACATGAATCCTTAATTCTACATGAACATACACTAACTTATACTTCCATAAAGGAATTGTGTTAACTGTCATATAAGCTACCCTAATGACACTATCCACAGAGCTGACATAAGCCTGCATAAATATTTATAAAAACACTTCTAACACCAGAGATGCATTAAACCAGCCGTCATATAGACGATACATAAGGAAAGGGCATAGATTTACATTTACATAGACACATCATTATGAAGACATTTTGTCAGGTGTCACAAAAACTATACTAAAATTAAAAGTGTTTATAGGGCTGACATTAGTCTACATAAACATTTATAAAACCACTTATCAGTCTATAAAGGCATCACATCAGCTGTTACACTATATTTAAGGGCAGGGTTCATAGGGCTGTCTCAAGAATATGTTAACTTTTTTTTTTTTTTAAGTACTTATAATCGGCTATCATAAAGACTGTACTTAAGGGAAGTGTTCATAGGGCTGACATTAACCTACATAAACATTTATGAAAACACTGTGAATACCATAAAAGCATTCATGCAGAAGACATAAGCCTACATACTGTAAACAACGTGTCCAAAAACACTTTCAGTTCTCTAAGAGAATTACATTAGCTGTCATAAAGACTGTTAAGTACAGGGTTCATAAAGCTGACATAAGCCTACATAAATTGTAAGAGGCTGACATAAGCCTGCATAAATCTTAAGAAGCTGATATAAGCCTACATAAATCTTAAAAGCTTAACCCATACTGGTACAGGCAATACATTAGCTGTCATAAAGTCTACACTGTAGGTAAATGTTCATAGGGAAGTGTTCATAAGCCTACATAAACATAAAAACACCTAAAATCCCATAAGGGCATGGTGTGATCTGTCATAGAGAACACTGTTTATACAGTACGACTGACATAAGCTTACAGTACATAAACATAAATACCTATTATTCCATAAATGCATTATATAAGCTGTCATAAAACCTACCGTCTATTTTAAAACAGTGTTCGTAGGACTGACATAAGCCTACATAAACATAAACAGCTATTATTCCATAAATGAATTATATACACTGTCATAAAACCTATATTTAAAAGCAGTGTTCATAGGACTGACATAAGCCTATATAAATATAAATACTTATTATTCAATAAAAATATTATATAAGCTGTCATAAAGCCTATATATAAGAACAGTCTTCATATGGTTGACATAAGGCTACATAAACATAAACACCTATTATTCCATAATGACATTATATTAGCTGTCATAATACATGTAAATCCTACACTTAAGAACAGTGTTCATATGGTTGACATAAGCCTGCATAAACACATACTACTCCATAAATGCATTGTGTCAGCTGTCATAATGACTGTGTTTAAGATCAGGGTTCATTGGGCTGACACAAGCCTACATAAATTTTCACATGATGATTCAATGACTTAAAGGAATTATATGTGTACATATCTTTATATATGCCAATGTCAGCTATGTGTACAGTACATGCCAAAAAATATTAGGGAATCGAACATCACATGTCCAGTTTCCACAGTTGTATTGACTTAGCATCAGACAATCATGAAATCAGGTTACACGAGCAAACAAACAGACAGTTACATAAATAAAATGACATAAAAATATATAATTTTACAATACATAAAACAGGACCCTCCAGACAGCCAGGCCCAGACTGAATCATTACAGACTTTCATCCAGGGAGTGTGTTTAAATATTTTGGCACTGTCCTGTATCCGAGCAGCGAGCGCCAAGTTTCATCACGAGACACTGTGCAGGAGCTGCAGCGAGCCCGTGTGGAGAACGAGTGCAAACAGAACGTGGAGAGTAATTGGAAAAGACACCAGGTGGATAGAAAGATGGATCAGCCCCCTGTTTGGGGTTCGTCCCTCGAGTTTTTACTCTATTAACACTGTCACTTTTATCATCTGTGCTGCACCTGGCGTGAGTTAATCACACTCTACAGGCTGTACTTACTTAATTACCCTACACAGGTAGCCTGCATACAAGTGCGAATCTGCTGTTTTGCATGACCGAAGACACAGCTCGGGGAACAGATACCATAATACGGTACATCATGTAAAAGAAACTATACAGCAACAATTATCGGTCTCCATGAAGCATTTTATCGAAAATGAACACATGCTCTCGCGTACAATACACGCAAGAGAGTGCACGGTGCAAAGACAATTATCACATCATTGTCGGAGTCGTGCGTCTGGTCAGAGGGTGGTTAATTTTCTTCAAGAGAAATTCTGACAGTAGTCCTAGTGCCTATTTGTGTTCTCGTTCAAGTACATTATTGTTTCTATAGTAACCGCTCATTCACAGGAAAATGCTCCGGCGCCATGTCACATAATATCGGCCTAATAATAGATCGATTTAAAATCCTGTTGTTATTTAACAGTGAAGTTGCTCATACGGTAAGGTTGTCTGTGAGAGAAAGTTAATATAAGCAGTCTCCTGGGTCTGCACTGAATATTTTATTAACTCCATAAAAGGGACAAAGTTAGACTAGTGAAGAAAGAATTGAACAACGACATTAAAGGTAACTTTAAACAGATAAAAAATACAGTAACTCAGCTTGCTTCTAAGCTTCATCATGTCCAGATCCTGGATTATTTTTCCTATGACAGCATGCCGAAAGGCTTAGTGGTTAGCCCTGTCGCCTTGCTCCTCCAGGCTCCGGGTCCGATTCCTGCCTCGCGCTTGGTGGGTTTTCCTCTGGGTACCCCGGTTTCCTCCTACAGTGTAAATACATGCAGATTAGCCTGATTGGCGTTCCCAAATTTGGTCTCCTGGGATAGACTCCAGATCCCGCCGCGACCCTGTATACAGGATAAAGCGGTATAGTGAGTGAGCATGCCTCAAGTGTTTGATTCCTTTTATACAGCTAATACAGTGGCGTCAGGGAAGCATGCTTATGGGTGCTTATTAGATAGATGTAATAAGTAATAAGTTTTTTTTTTTTTTCATAATAATAAAAATAATAGAAGAATGTTATCTCTAGATTGTAACACATCATTACTCAGCAAGAACTGCAATTTTAAAAGTGAAAAGGATCTTTTGAAATGCTTTCATCACTTCAGCCGATGGTAACTAGAAGAATGGATTTTATCACTGTTTGCACAGTCAGTACTGCAAAGATCATTCGGAATTCAGTTTGGATGGATTGATCGTGAGCCCTCGTTTATTATCATTCCTGACATGCGGTCCTGCAAAGACTCCTCCGCATGTCAAAAGAGCCTGCCATTTCAGACAAATGCTACGACTTTTTCCACGTGCACCTGACCGTCAGCGCCAGTCCGGTGAGAGTCAGGTTTGAAGAAGAGGTGTCTGTCTGTCTGTGTAGACAGAGTCGATGAGCAGAGAAGGAACACTCGGAAAGAAACACTGTAGAGGACAGCAAGTCCTGTGAAAAGACTCGCGAGGCAGAATGAAGAAAAGGAGTGGAGAAAGTGCGAGACAGGAGCGCTATGAGTCAACACGAGCTTCACTGGTACCAGTGACGGGGGGTGGTGTGGGGG
>JAAGKR010000943.1:97793-132844 GCA_011419295.1 Clarias macrocephalus
CGCCGCCGCCCCCCCCCCGGAGAGGACAGAGAGTGAGAGACAGAAAGACAAAGAGAGAAAGAAGGAGGTGTGCGAAAGAGAGCGAGGTGAGGGGGAAAAAAAAAGGACAGGAGGGGAAGAGAAAGAAAATCAATATTTCAGCAGCGTGACCACTCAAGCCACTGCCAATGACAGCAAACATCATGAAAAGATATGGGAACAGGGACAGGAAAGAAATGAAAAAGATAAGAGAACAGTAAAGTGAATGACATCTGAAGCCATTTCCTACGGGGCCTGCCATTCGGTGCCGATTTTAAAACTTTATAGTTACGCAGAGAGTTAAATTTCCATTAGTTGGAGAGGAAATTTAAGTTCTCTGTCTTGAGGGACTCCTGCGGCATGACGTAAAGTGCTCCCTAACAGCATGATGGATGGGATCCGCGCAGCTCATAAACGGAGGCAACCTAGGTCAGCGGTGCTGCTGATAGCGAGGACCTGATGGAGAAAAATCTCATGTCTGTACACATCTTTTCAACTGTTTTTTATCCCACCTGCTTTATGAAGAGTATGGATACACTGAATCGGGAATTTCTGCTTTGAATCAGAGTTGAGTTACACAAATAGTTTAGGACTGAATACAGAAATCGCGGATTTAAGCACTGTTCCAGCGTCGTGCAAGACTTACACACACAGGATGGGGTTTGCCAAAAACAGAGCAGCATCTCAGTTACGTAAGAGTCTAAACCTAAATTTACTGTATGCACGTTTTTTCCTTCTTGATATCGGCTCAGGCCACGGTATTAACTTCTGCACCACTGTCTGACAGATTGACGTTAACTACAATATAGTATGTCATACCGATATAAAACAAACACTAACGCTCAAAACGCTACGTTACGACATTTGAGAGGAAACTATAAATATTAATATAGAATTATTCATATATTAATAATATTATTAAGTCAACAAAAAGGTCTATTTTCACACAGACAGAACTTGAAGAAGCAACATCTTAATCAGAGACATTTCTTACCCCTGGGGTTAAATATTTTAGGAATGAAATCATAAACAACTTTTATGTAACTTGGTCAGGACACATATCAGATGCTCAGCTTATTCTTTTGATTAAGACAAAGTTTGGTTTATACAAGATTACATTGATTTACATGGCCATTCTTATTAATTTAACAAATCAAACAGCAAATTAAAAGTGTTATAAAACACTACTTCCTTTACATACAGTGCTGTTCAAAAGTCTTAACCCCCCCACATTAAATAAAATGATGTAGATTACATTATAGGAATGGGAACAAATGTTTTACTGCGACAGGCTGCAAAGTGCTTAAAGATACAATTTAAAAAATTGGTTGTTTATGTAAGAACCCAAGCAGCAACCTTATTTCCCCTCTCGTCTGTTCCAACCACTCAGGGTTCAGTATTACCAATATACTGATCTGTCATCATACGAACAATTTTAATGAGCGAACTACAGTCTCATTACATCCAACATAGAGTTACTAAAATAATAAAAGTGTTATTTTATAAACCTGTCATGGAAGCCATAATGTTACAATGTAAACAATTTCAATGGTTGTAATGTAATAACTGTTACCAAGTAGGTTCATGTAATCATGACAATAGTTTGTTGCAATAATTTACATTACAGTAAGATGCTATTTTTCTAATTACGGAAGATGATGGTTTGGTTCCACAACAGGGAACCCAAGCCACATGGGTCCTCAGTACCGGTCCTAAGCCTGGATAGCACTGGAAGGAGTTCCGTCATGGAAAGCATCCAGTGAAAAAAAAAAAAAACATGTGCCAAATCAAATTATCCAACAGTTAGTCTGAGTAGTCTCACTGGACAAGAGGCATCCTACGAGTGTTAATGATGGACAGTAACACCACTGGGACACTCCGCATCCCAGGTGTTCTTTTGGCCTCGGCATGGGTGAAAGTAAGTCGGTATGAAACGCAATTCTTGGGAAAGAGCAGTTATCTGCATTTATGTCGTTCCAAACAACACTTTGTCCACTTATTAAGTACTTCTACGTCATTTGATATTGCCTCCATATTGTTTTTATTTATGCCTAAGCCGACAAACTTATAACACAAGGCTGAATCCCAAATCCCTCTTTAGACCCTAACCAAGGGCACTACTTACTACAAATTACATATTACTACTTTAAAATAGATTTAATTTAATTTGATTGCGTTACCAATTATTACATGTATTACATGTATTACAACCTATTTGTTGCTCCTCGTTCACTCCGTAGGCGGCGTCCCTCCTGCAGGTGGGCGAAGCGGCGAGGCCGTCAGGTCGGCAGGCTGGTGATAATTAATGTTAATGGATCCGCGTTAAAAATCCTCAGCTTTTTTCCCTTCCTCCCTCCTTTAACCTTTCTCCTCCCTGTTTTTTCAAAATAAAATGATCCCTTTTTCCGTAAGTCGCTTCCGCCTCGTGTCTGCGCCTGCTCGCTAACTGATGCTGCCATGCACAACGTGAATGGATTTTGATACATTTTTACATTTGCACTACATTTGTAACGCTAGTAACATAACGTTATTGACATTGGTAACTGTAATCAAATTACATGCATTTAAAATGTAATGCATTACACTACTGCGTTATCAGAAAAAGTAGTTTGATTACAGTAACCCAACTCTGTTTAAGAGTTAACAGAGCTGATATCCCACAGTAGCATAGGATTTAAATATAAAGAGAAACTTACAGGACTATCCACCGTCTCCACGCTTTATTCTCCTCACCTTTTGCTTAAATTGTACCCAGTAAGAATTTAAAACTACTTTCACCTCGGAGCTGCGGCCTCAGGCCTATGGCCGTGCTGATATCCGGCACAACAGCACTCCATATCATGTGATACTGCTCAAGTCTATCAGATGATCTCCTGGTGCAATTATTAACACAAGTGGCTGAATCATTTTATTTTAATGCCTTCGCCCCTTCTTAAGCGAACGTTTTCTATTTTATGATTTCATTCTACTAGAATTGAAATGACTTTTTTGGAAATGTTCAATATCAGCTTAAATATTTAATCAGTGCATGTACAGTATGCTACGTACACGATCAGCCCGGTCACTGTATGTAGAGTATCGCGACTCTGGGTGTAGCAGCTGCTATGAAGGGCGATTGGAAAAGGGAGGGGTGAAATCACACCTCTCCACAAAAGACAGCACAACTATTATAAAGCTGCTTTTGATAGTGATACATCTTATGAAACTGCCACAGTAGCCCTAGTAGGCTAAGCAAAAAATAAAAATGGCATACTTATGAAAAACTGTAAATTCTTGAAGCCTCGAGTGTCTACTTCCATATGAGCCGCCAAGCACTACTGGGCATTACAACATTACAAATCAATTCAATGATGAACACAGCAGCCTCAAAACAGATTGTGTAGCCTTTGGTTTCAAAAAAAAAAAAAAAAAAAAAAAAACCGAAGAAGAAGAAGATGAAGAATAGTGATCAAGACCTTTTGTTTAAAGGCAGAGGTTTGAACTGCACACGGGACATTTGAATAATTTGAATAAGGAGCATAGAAAGCAACTCGAGAGCACATGCATAACCCAATTCTGAACATGAGCAAAGAAATGCATGACTGTCATGGTACAGTGCAGCATGCGCGTGAACCCGGTGTTATTTATTTATAATTTATTTTTTATTTTTTTCCCTTTTGTGTGGTGGTGGTGTAAATATTAGGACTGGCCTGACAGTGATGGAACGGGTGATTTCAAGCTCCACCATTAACAGAAGGAAATAGAAGATCTTCTTAAGGCCTAAGGATAGTACTTTTTTATGAGATATTCATTGCAGAAGCTACATCAACCTGTCGAGAACTACTGCAAAACCCATAGTCCCTTTCCCTCCTTCCCTTTTATCACTCTGCTCCCCTCTCTCCCTTATTCACTCCGAGCCTATCCCCAAGTGTTTTTTTTGTTTTTTTTTTTCCCCTCCAAACACTATCAATAGAGAGCATCTAGTACTGTAATGGATTATGCAATAATACAAGGGTGAGACACATTATTTAAAACCGAGGTAATAAACGAAGCAATGTGCAGATCATACCTGCATATTAGAGTAAATAGTGTTTACAGGAGGACTATTGCACATGCTACAAGGTTACGGAGTGCAGGCGAAGCAGGATCGGAATACGCTCTGAGCTGAATCAAGATTCACGGATTGCATAGAAACTTTTAAAACAAGTGAGCATGTTTTCTCGCTCGCTCTCTCTCTCTCTCGCTCTCTCTCTCTCTGCACTGAAATAAACGAAAAGATTTGGAGTTTACTCAGAGGACTAGGTTGCAGTCATTATAATTACCTGGCTTATGAGAAAGGAAGGCTTATTCAAGTTCCAATAAAAGTGGAAAATACGAAGAAATATATATATTTAAAAAAAAAAGAAATAAATAAATAAAGAGAGCAAGCCAGAGAGAGGGAGAAAGAGGCTGGATGCAAGCTGAACTGCCATGCTTCGCTGAGCACACCTCCCCACCATATCCATGTTCCATCCTCTTCCCCAGCCTTCATCAAAGACTAGCAGGATGCATTAACATTTCCCATCAACCTCAGAGGCCACTCTATCCTTGAAGTCATCCACCAACCATCATCGTGCGACTTGGCCCAGTGACCGTGCCTCCTATCTTGCAATATTTCACTGCCGCTTCAAAATGCTGGCATGGAGCATCAGGGGGAGGAGAAATGGGTGGAGATACTCGATGGGTACAACATGATGATATATCAACTGTAAAGCTAAATTATTGCCAATCAGATTTTATTCACAGCTCAACTGCAAGACAAACTGCAGCTTGTGCCATTTGCCATGGGTCAGAGAGCCGCATAATTCTGTGCTAATAAGTCTTATTCGAAGCATAAGATGACAGCGCACATACTGTACACCCGGATATAAGCGGCTCAGGGTACCTTACTGGTACAGTAAGTGAATTGTGAGTTTATATACTTTTTTCCATCACTCAGTGGGATAATGGTATACTGCCACCAATTAAGGCTTTCTTTTTGCCACCCAATGAAGAAAGCAGATCAACCTACAGTATGAATCCAAAATGATGGCCGTCTGGAATACAGTAGGTGTCTCAACTCATTTTTTCCACCCTGATTTCAGTCAGAATAGTTTAATTTTGTTAATATGAAATATAATTTCCCATTATATATACACAAAAGTGAGTACACCCCCACATTCCAGCAGCCACTTTATTATATGAACTCAAGGGACACTCACTCACTCACCATCTATAGCGCTTAATCCTGTATTCAGGGTCACGGGGGCCTGCAGCCGATCCCAGGAGACTTAGGGCACATGGCAGGGTACACCCTGGACAGGGTGCCAATCCATCGCAGGGCACAGACACACACACAAACTCACTCATTCACACACTACGGGCAATTTGGGGAACGCCAATTAGCCTAACCTACAGGTCTTTGGACTGTGGGAGGAAACCAGAGTACCTGGAGGAAACCCACCAAGCACGGGGAGAACATGCAAACTCCATGCACACAGAGACGGGAATCGAGCCTGGCCTGGGATCGAACCTGGACCATGATGGTGCAAGGCGACAGTGCTAACCACTACACCACCGTGCCGCCTCTCAAGGGACAATACTATAGAAATGAAAATTAGATCTATTATACAGTCATCAATGTGCAGCTTGTACTGTACAAAAGTACAAATTCACCGTCCTCTAACAATAACTCAACATGCAGACTTTATTATCTAAATAACTGGGAACGAAAAAGAGTACACCCTAAGTGAGCATGTCAAAACTGTGTCGGGTGTCAATATTTTGTGTGAGCACCATCGTTATATACAGTGGCATGGCCTTAATCTTCTTGGGCATGGAATGCTTTTAATGTTTTTATTATTATTATTATTATTATTATTATTATTATTATTATTATTATTATTATTATTATTTTAGCCATACTATGTAATGAAAGATTGATGACAAGTTTGTTACTTTTGATAATGTGGTGTTTGATTTGACATTATATCATTTCCAGGTTTGACGGTGTAGAGTTTAGAGTGCATTTATACAGTACGTGCGATGCGAGCAGGAGGTAAATGCACACGTAGCAATACAAAGAAAACAGAGCAGCAATATATTTAAGCAATATAAATCCAACAAAGTGTTAACAGCATGGCTGTTGTTGCTGCTGTTAAGGAACTTAATCCCATCCTATTACTGAACGTGACTATATTCAGTAGGGAAAGATAAACCATCGTCAAAGTATGTTTAATGTCTATTTATTTCATAGTTTACTTCATTTACATGTTTTTCTAAATGTTTGATTGTTTTTATATGCCAAATATGACTCAAGTGTTGGAAATTGCTACATAGAAAAAGGAGTACCTTTCTGGTCAGGAAAAAGACATATTTCTATTCAAGGATACACACAGATGAAGTGTTACTTCTCTCCATTTATCCATCCATCCATCCATTCATCCATGCATTCATGATCTATACTGCTAGATCCCACGTGAGGTCACAGGGGACCTGGAGCCAATCACAGGGAACTTAGGGCACAAGGCTGGGTAGACATTGGATGAGGTTCCAATCTCTCACAGCGAGAACATGCGCACACACACACACACACACACACACACACACACACACACACACACACACACACACACACACACAAACACACACACACACACACACATTCTTGTTATTAAGGCATTATGGGGACAGTAGTCCCACCCATCACTTTCGGGGACACCACTTTCCAATGGTCTTCTGGGTGTCTCACACACACACACACACACACACACACACACACACACACACACACACACACACACACACACACACACTTCATACTCAAATGCATACATGATAAGCACTTTGTAAACATTAGTCAACTCACAAGGCATGTGTTTGAAATTTGAGATGAAACCAGAGTACCCAGGAAAAACCCAGAGGAAAGAATATCAAAGTATGTATTAATGTACAGACATGCCAACTTTACAGTTGCTAGAAAAAAGTATTTGTTGGTTACTTGTAAAATGCTGTATTTACACATTCCCTATGCTTTATTTTTGACACGATTTATATATATATATAAAAGTACTAAAGCCCAGAAAAACTAAAAATGATAAATAAATAAAACCTTTAAGTTCAGCCTTGATTCATCACATATACATTACTGCACAGTGAAATTCTTTATTCTTCGCATATCCCAGCTTCTTATTAGTAGGCTGGGGTCAGAGCTCAGGGTCAGCCATTAGACGGGGCCCCTGGAGCAGACAGGGTTGAGGGCCTTGCTTAACAGCCGCAAGGCAAGTTGTGGAACTGGGGCTCGAACCGCAAACCTTCCGATCAGTAACTCAGAACCTTTAAATGAGCCTTTACACCGAGCCACCGCCACCCCTTTAAAACTGTCCTTGTAAAATGCACAAAAAAAAATCAAAATAATCCCAAAAAATCTAAAGCACATGCTGTATATACCATAGCTACACAGAACTGAGCTGAGGAATTTTATTTCATAAATATCCGTGCAGAAAAAGAGCAACATCTATCTTCGGGGCTTCTGGCGATATTTCTTCATAAAGCATTGAAAATCAAAGAGAAAGATATCAAAAGCTGCCGAATGGCCTCAAATCAACCTACATATGAAGCTACCTTGCAAGCGCATCAATAATATATAGGTTTCATAGAGCAGAGAAGTACATAAAGAGGAAACCATGTGATTAAGCGGAAGAAGAAAAAAAAATCTAGCTGGAAAGTAAACTCTCAGTAAAGCCGGGCTGCACGTTCGCAGCCTGTCATGTTGGTAACAGGACTTTGAAGTCGTATGTCAGCAGCCGGAGCCGAACTCACTTCAGAGGCTGACTGCTCTTTCAAGTTTTCATTGAGTGTCCAGTTGTGGGAGCAGCTGCTGTGCGGTAGATAACCCACATACTGTCATAACATGCTATCAAACTGCACAACATCTCCATGCTGGAAATAACCAACGCACTGCCATGATGTACAGTACTATCAAATTGCAATGCTAGTTTGTGCAGAGAATAACCAAAAATCTTTGAATAATTTATTAAGTTGAACTGCATACAGTGCATGAAAGGAATACAATACACTATTGCTGTGCTGTTAAAGGCAAGGCTTTATTGGAGGATAAAGACACATAAATGCGTCAAATTTTTGTGTCTCCTAAATTTAAGAATTAGTGTTAACCCATGCCTAACTAGCGGTTATACACCTCATCTCCTGCAGTTGTGTTCATTCCTTTCATGATGCTGTTTAACATAAAATTTCAGAAATGTAAAAAATATTTGTAATATATATATACTGTATATTCAGTATATTGGCAAAAGGATTTACTCACCTGTCCAAATCATTGACGTTACATTCACTTCCATGGTTAACCATTTATAAAATCAAGCACCTACCGTAGGCAAGCAGGCTGCTTCTACAACCAATTGTGAAAAAATAGGTCACTCTTAGGACCTCAGTGAATTCCAGTGTGCTACCGTGATAGGATGCCACCAGTGCAATAAGTCTGGTTGTAAAATGTCCTAGCTACTAAATATTCTACAGTCAACTGTTAGTGGCATTATAACAAAGTGGAAGCGAAAGTGGTAAAAAGTGGTAGGCCACATAAAATTACAACCTTCAGATTAACTTTAGTACGTAGCAAGTATGTAGAGAGCTTTATGGAATGGGTTTCCATGGCTAAGCAGCTGAATCCAAGCCTTACATGATTAAGTGCAATGCAAAGCATCGGATGCAGTGGTATAAAGTAAGCCGCCACTGAACTCTAGAACAACTCTAAAAACGTTTTCTCTGGAGTGACAAATCGCGCTTCTCTGCATGGAAATCCGATGGATGAGTCTGGGTTTGCCGGTTGCCAAGAGCTGAGCTCCACCCCATAGTTCCAGTGAAAGGAACTGTTAATGCTTCAGTATACCAAGACATTTTGCACAATTTCATTCTCCCAACTTTGGGGATGGCCCCTTCCTGTTCCAACATGACCAATGCACAAAAAAAGGTCCATAAAGACAAGAATGAGTGAGTTTGGTGAGGAAGAACTTGACTGGCCCGCACAGAGTTCTGACCTCAACCCGATAGAACACCTTTGAGATGAATGAGATGAGTGAGAGCAGACACTGAGAGCCAGGCCTTCTCTTCCAACATCTCACATTTTGACCTTCTGACCTGTTAGATGAATGGTCAAAAAATCCCATAAACACACTCCTAAACCGTGTGAAAAGCCTTCCCAGAAGAATTGAGGCTGTTATAGCTGCAAAGGGTGGGCCAACATCATATTAAACCCTATTGTTTAAGATTTGAGATTTGATTTAAGATTACTCAAGTTCATATGCATTTGAAGGCAGGCGATATTGGCAAAAATAATTGCTATTAATACTATACTATACTATACTATACTATACTACTGTATACTATACTTTACTATATACTATACTATGCTACTGTATACTATACTTTACTATATTACATGATACAATACTATACTATACTACTGTATACTATATTTTACTATATTATACGATATTATACGATACTATAATATTGTATACTATATTTTACTATATTATACGATACTATACTATACACACTTACACACAGACACATACAGTATACTGTATTTATATAAAACCAAAGCGGTAAAATCATACCCGTAAAATTAATTATATACATATATAAAAAAATAATTAACTAATGAATTAACAAAATCATAGTTTCCTCACCTCTTTTTTTAACACTGATTATAGGTCAATAGCTACATTTAACTTAGAATGCAGAATGTTTTCGAAACAAATTAGCTCCTGTTATCACTTGCTTTATAACAGCTTTAAACCACAGTACAACCTCTCTTTTTCATTTCTCTTAAGGTTAATTAAATACTTACAAAAAAAAGAAGGGGGAAAAAAGCTCAGCTTTGGAGAAAATAAAAAACACAATGTCTAGTTTTACTTCTGATCATTACAAACAGCCAGCACTGCTGACACTGGAGATAATAATTAGACAAAAAGAAAACAAAATGGACAGCATTGTCGCACCCACAGCAATCGAGGGTTCGATTCTTGCCTCATATCTGTGGATGGAGTTGCATTGCATGTACTTCTTGTGCTTTGTGTGTTTTCTTCAGGTGCTCTGGTTTTCTCCCAAAGTCATGCAGGTTAGGCAAGTTGGCATTTCCAAATTGCCTGTAGTGTGTTTGCTTACAATAACCTGGCACCCTGGATTGGTGCCCCTACTCATGTGCCTGTACAGGATACAGAATGAGGAGTGATTATGGTACATGTTTATAGCTTGTGCGTTGTTGTTTTTTTTCTTCCATACTCTGATAATGATCAAACTGACTATTTCTTTTTTTTCCCCGCTCTATTAAAAATAGATGTTTATATATATATTACTTTAATTACTTAAGACTGGTTTACTTGTTACGTCTGCAGAAAATTGCCATCACCTTTTCATAACAGAGTATTATTACCCTACATACTACATCTAATGGTAATGCCATTTATTAAGGCAGCGAGTCAGTGAATATAAAATTCCAGTATTCATTACATATGGTAACATCTCTATGCCCATTTCTGATTAGCATGGGAACAGTTAAAGAACATTCTGAGAAAGCATGTACCAATTAAAAATCATATATCCTAAGTCTTTCCATATGTTATAATTAAAGAAAGAGATTATAGTGGGAGAAATGTGGGTAGTACAATATCTCTGACAGCCTAGCCTGCATTATCTTTTAATTAGATTCACATGGTATTGCAGTGGTGGATCATCTGGTAGGTCTTTCTCACAGACCTCTCCTTCTGGGATGGTGTTAAGAGAAAAAGCTCATTTTCGAGCTAAAATGGTTTTCATTTATATTTTGAGATAAAAACCGGAGAGGAAACACAAAAGGAAATGAGCTTGTTCTCTATACCTGGTAATTAAGAAATAATGTTTAAGATAGGAGTTTAACAGATTGTGTCTTTTAAACCTATAAGTTAGAGAATCCAGTCAAGGAAAACGCAGACACTCCAACCCTGATATACAGTCATGTGAAAAAGTTAGTAGCCCCTCTTGTGTGTTTTTGTGCAAAAACATAATCATCTGGTTGTAGCGGGTCTCAGTATCAGGCAAATACATCCTGAGGAATAACAACATATCATTTTGTTTTTACTGTGAGATTATTTAGTTAACAAAAATGAAGCCAAAAAGAAAAATAGTCAATACTAAGTACCCCCCCCCCCTTACTGCTTCCATGGAATTTAAATGCTGCCAATCATCAGCCCTTGATTAATTGATCATCAGCAGGTGTGCAGACGTCTATACAGTAAAAGCAGAGATTTGGGCAGTTTGCTGGTCTAGACCATTCAACACAATGTCAAGAGAAGCGATTGTTTTCTTCACATCAAACATAATAATGGAAAGGGTTATAAAACCAAACCATTTCCAAACAATTTGGAGTTTAACATTCAACAGTGGCAAAGATTATTCACAAGTGGAAAGCATTCAAGCCACTTCCCAGGAGTGGACGTCCAAGCACATTCACCTCAAGGTCAGACTATGCAATGGTCAGATAATTACAAAAAAAAAAAAAAAAAAAAACCCATGAGCTATACATCAGACCCTCCAGGCCTCACTGAGCATGTTAAATGTTAAACTCCATGACAGCACAATTATAAGAAGACTGAACAAGTACGGTTTGTTTGAAAAGGTTTGCAAGAGAAACCTCTTCTGCCTAATAAGAACATGGAAGCATGAAAAAACCACAAGGCTTCTGAAACAATGTCCTATGGACAGGGGAGACCAAAGCGGAGTTGTTTGGCCTTAATGTCCAAGCACAACTGTCAAGCATGGCGGTGGAGGGATGATGATTTGGGCTTGTTTTGCACCTTGCAGTCATTGAGTTTACCATGTATTACTCTGTATACCAGAGTATTCTAGATGTGAAGCCACATGTGTGACAGCTAAAGCTTGGTCAAAATTGGGTCATGCAACACGGTGATACGATGATACGAAGCATCATACATAGATACGTAAATATCTAAAATAAGAAAAGAATCAAGGTTTTGGAATGGCCTAGTCAAAGTTCAGACCTTAACTCAACTGAAATGCTGTGGCAGGACCTTTCGTAGCTGTGCATTAACAATACCCAAAAACCTCAATTAACTGAAGCAATATTGTATAGAAAAATGGGCCAAAATTCCTCCACAACGATGTGAGAGAATGATAAAGTCACACAGGAAACGATTGCTATAAGTTATTGCTGCTAAAGGTGGATCTACGTACAATCAAGTAAATCATGGGACGTATGTACTTTAAAAGTATTGCCCACATTTTCTGTTCATTTTGGTCACAGTGAAAAAAAGTTATATGCTGTTGTTTGTCTGGGTTGTATTTGCCAAATATCAAGACCCGCTATGATCGGATGATTTTAATTATGTTTTAATACAAAATTAAAAGTGGGTGTACAAACTTTTGCACATGAATGTATAATAGCCAAATTATAAAACTTGCAGAACACTAAATTATTTACAGTAGCTGTCACTGAAAAATAATTGCATGCGGGAAAACACTTCTTTGGTCATGGGTTGAAATTAATCTTAAAATGTTTTTAAAACATACAGCTACATTATTGGCAATGATAAAACATGCTAACAGAGTCTGAAAATTCTGAGGATCTCAAGTTTAAACTGGGAATATTTCTCTTCATAAATGCATTTTCTGCACTGATGATGTAAACAGAATGCAATCAATTTTCAATGGTGTTGGTGTAACATTAGAGATTGTATAATCTGAGATGGAGAACAAATTCACTTACTTTCTGTTCAAATTCACTTACTTTCCAAGAATTCATGGAATCATATCATACAGCATCCAATCTTTCTTTTTTTTTTTTTTGTCTTGACATGCAGCATAAACAGTATCTCTGTAATTGTGTGACCAGACCTCCTCTCTTCTGGTTCGCACGGCATCTATTGGGGCTGGAATCCTATGGGATCCATAGCTTCCATGGATCCATGGACTATATCTGTGCATTCGATCAGGTATAAGATTCATTCACTTATCCTAAGTAATGGTAAAGGTAGTGTTCCTTAGTAAACATATTTCCGCTCTTAACACGAAGCTGTAAGGTTGAGTAGAGTATATAGTATGTAATAGTAAAACCATACTGTAATGATGATGTAGGTTCTGCAGCTTTTGCTTGCCATGATGAAGATCTAGCGCTGCATGTGGAGCCGCCCCTGCTTTGGTGATTGATGGCCCAGGTGGTGAGTCGAGGGGCTAAACATCACTAAAAATGCATAGGCACAACAGCCGCACTCCCGCCTCTCAGCAGACATATGCGATTACATACATCACCTTAATGAAAACGAGATGCTAATGGGCTAATTAAAGAGAGGAACGAGGGCCAAGGTGCTCTGAGGAGCTTCGCTTTCCGACTCTGTCTGAGTATCCACTGCACTTCTTCAATGTAGAATTTAGAAAACATTATGGTTGTCCATGGCTTTATTCTCTTTCAAAGGGAGACTTGATCTTTTTTTTTTTTATGTTTGTAGCATATTGTGAAATACTTAAAGGCTTTTTGTTTTTCTTCCCCAAGGAAATAGTGAACCAATGACTGTTTGGGATGGATGAAAAGGTAGGTATAGATATATTCCGATGTATGGATAGATTGTCAGTTGATAATCAAAGGAAAAGGAAACAAAATTTGTGTTAAAAGGGTTGGTTTATGCTTGGATGGATGGATGGATGGATGGATGGATGGATGGATGGATGGATGGATGGATGTTCCATTGGTTGTATTTTTGGACATACAGCAGGTATATATGTTCGGATGGATGGACGGATAGATGGGTCCATGTTTGGAAGAATCAAATGGGGAAAGTACACTATATACAGTAGCCAAAAGTACTGTACGTACCTGAGCAGAACTTCCATACTGTATGTACAGTAGGTTCCCCACCAAACCATACAGAATTACTGTATCTAGAATGTCTTTGTATGCTGCAGCATTAGGATCTACCCTTCACTATTGCTTTAGTGCCTGAATGAGTCCAACATGTAGTGAAAAGCCTCCCTAGAGGTTACGGCTTCTATGGAAGAGAAGACTGCATCCATAATGGTATGTTTACCAAGAACATATGGGTGTGATTGGTATGGTGTAAATTTACTTTTGGATGGATAGTGGAAGTCTGGATGGTTTGTGGATGGAAGGATGAATAGTTGGTTGGATGTTTAGTGGTTATTTCTCACCAAATTATTTCTCACCAAATAATGACTACGTATTGTCTTTTTTGTCTGTTGGAATAAGGTGATTAAATTTTTTAGCCTGAATAGGCTTTTAAGTTTTACGCTCTTCTAATGGTTGGGATGTTTAAGACAATTAATCAGTCTAGACTTTACTCCAACAGTCTAATTTCCCTCAGAGCTCAATCAACTGAGGGGAAGGGTGGTACGCTACAGTTCCTCATGAAACATTATTTTTCTCTCGTCTGGGCCTCTCAGCAGAAGGTCAATGATGCTGCTCCTCTGATTAAGATAGGGCTCGTAGATAAATCGGATGGCAGGTATGATGACTATCCTGGCCAGCACGAGCCAGTGTTACACTAATCCGATGTCTGTCTTCGTGTGCACATGCATCACAAAGCACAGGATCTTGACCTATGCAAATGAGCTTTCAGAGAGTGTTCAGATGAGATTTAATGGAGTGTAGGAGAAGAGTTCTTAATGGAAGACTTACTGCATGACTGGAAAGCACAGTAACAGCTTGAGCATCCTCTAAGGACTAAACTGAAAGAGCTCAAGTACCGAGGTATTTCACTGATACATCGTTTGTTATTGACACATTGATGTGTTTGCATCAATTTAGCATCATTAACATATCATTAAAACAAAGTCTTAATTTTTCTGAATTATTCCATGTCTTTGTAAAATTGGACTAGAAACAAGGTTGAAAAGTACAATAAATTAAGGATACTTGGTCATTTTTAATGTTCTAAACTTAAAAGAAGATTTTAACTTACTTGCTACAAAGGTACATTTTTTTTTAAATGCATGTTTTTCTTTATCATTTGTAAGAACACTAAAATAAATTTCTTGGGAAAATTATAACCAAATGCAATCGTATACATTCACATGTTATTATATGTTTTTGCATTTAATTACATGAGTAATTTGTAATGAATAAAGAGAAAGTAAAAAGGAAGTGCATTTCAGTGCAATATCTTTTCAAAATTGTGAAGAAAACCATGTGATTTTCTATTCATTTTATATAAATGAATAGGGCAGAATAAGAAGAAGAACAACAAGAAGCGGGAAAAAAAGGAAAAATCCACTATGAAAGGGAAGAAATCATGTTAAGCAGCCTCTGAAGTGACAAAGGGAAAAAAATACATTTAAAACTGCATAAAAGTTTGAGATCATTTTACAATGAACTTCTTCACCTCACTTTCAAATATTAGATAATGTGATAAGCTGTACTGATATAATAGATATATATATATATAATATAATAGATATCTAGAATGTCTTTGCATGCTGTAGCATTCAACTTCACTATTGCCCTTGACTATTGCTTTACTGCCTGAATGAGTAGCACTTCAAAATGTAGCTGAAAGCCTCCCTAGATACTGCAAGAACAAAGAGAGGACTACATCCATAATGATATGTTCAACCAATCATAACACAGAAGGCAGGATTTCTTAATACTAACGTGCTGACAGAAGCTGGCTACCAGTGTTGCAATTTGTTTATTGTTTTAATTATTTTCAAATTTACTTTAGAAAAGAAATTTTGTCTGTAAATTTTTATTTATTGACCCAGATATAGTCAGTCTTGCTCTTCTCTGCAAAACAAGGTTTCTTTCTTTTTTTTTCTGATTTTTTTCCCCCAGCATCATATGAAAATTTAATTAATAAGTTAAAAATGTTATTAACATGAAAATATGTTATTAGCATGTAAAAATAAAAGAACTGTTGTTAAAAATTGTGTGAAAATAAATGAATAGGAAAAGAAATTCATGAAAATAAATTTAAAAAATTTTTCTAAAAAAAAAAAAAGAAAAGAAAGAAAGAAAACACATCCACATGTGAAAAAGTTATGTAGTGTCTAACTGTTGGTGTTATGAAGTTTTCAATAAGATATTTATTCACTTTTTTTTTTTTTTTTTGGTGGCAGAACCTGGTAAAAAAAAATAAAATCGATGTAATTTTTCTTGTATAAATTATTTATCGTGGCAGGTTTGCAGTTTCTTTTAGATTTTTTTTTTCTTAATACATTTTAAAGAAAATCTGGGAAAGGAACGACTGACTGATCATAGCTGTTAAACTATTGATGGCTAAATGCACAATATCTTGTACTTTAATTAAGAAAAAAAATATGATCATTATGAAATGACTAGGGTATGAAAGAAATAAAAATTCAGGTTGTGTTGTTCAAGGTAAACACTAAACACTAAAGAACAACACAATCGGAATTTTATTTCTCTTCATGTTCTATTCCTTATTGTTTCGAAATGTTTCCAAAGTTGGTATTTACCACAAAATGTAGTAAAGATGCAACCAGAACACCATTATGGCACCTCAGCACCTTTTTTTTTTTTTTTCTCCCACAGCTGTCATTTAGAGAGCACACATTCTGCAACATTAACAGATTTCTCAGCAGATGACCTTCTTGCCAGTTTCAATAACACAGCGATTCTATTCAAGCTGAACATTTGTATATATTACCATATTATGTGAAATGGTGTCATAGTTCATGTGGGAGGTTAAAAGTAAATTCAGCATGTTCTGAAGTTCCGGGAACTCTTGCTCCTGAGTTAGACAGAATAAAATTACATCTTTAAATCTGCTGCAAGCGAAGCCTTAAAATCAGTCAGAGAGGAGATGGAAAAGTGGAAAAGGCTATGTTCCCCGCCCTTGAGCATGCCCCACATGAGAGCCGGAGGAAAGAGCACTGAGCAAAAAGGTTTTCCTGTCTTCCTCTCGGGCCAGGCTCCGCTCAGAGGGCTTCGCTACATATTCATGACCGGGGAGACAGAAAGAGAGATGGAGAGAAGTGGAAAGAGCTTTGTAGCCTGCAGAGGACCTCCACTTCAGTGATCAAGTGCAAGCGAAATAGGCTAAAGAATGGAGAGGGGGGGAAAAAATAAAAAGAAAGCATCCATGCAATTCATCACCAGGCCATAAACTTACCCACCGGGCTGTGAGAGTGGGAATAAAGACACTCGCCAGTCATCTACACACACACAAACAACTCCTGCCATGTGTTAAAAAGTGTCTCACCTGTAGGTGGAAAAGTGAATTTTAAGATAAAAAACACAATATTTCATAATATCTCATGCTTTTTTTTTTTTTTTTTTTTTGGAAAATACATACACATGTTTATCAAATAAAAATAAAAACACATATGTACATATATTTGCTAAATACAATTTCATGTAGTGCATTTAATTTTTATGAATTCAAATCTTTCAATGATTTTTTTTTTATTGTCCTTCAGATGAAACTTGGCCAATTTATATTTCACATGAAAAGACATAAACCTGAATAAGTGTATTATTTGAAAATGCAAAATCGTTAAGATATTGCAACATGAATTTGCCATGATGTACAGTAGCCGATCCCAGAATGCACTTGTTACACCTAAGACCAATTTAACATGTGCATAATCCACTCACTAGAACAGACACCATGAGAGCTTGCAAAACTTAACAGACAGTAACTTGAGCTCAGGATCAACCCGGGAACCCTGGCGCTACGAGAATCCGTCACCATGCCACCACGACAACTGGTTGAAAATCAAGATCTTGACATTGCTTTGTCTTTTCCAATAAAACATGCAAAACTTTACTAATTAGATTTCGTAAAATAATTATAGCAGGTAATGAAAATGACCCAGGGAACCTTGGGCGTACAGGACGGAGACGATTTTCTGATTGCGTTCATTCAGGGCATTAATTGCAGGCAGATTTGCTGATGCTTAAAAGCAGCAAGGTTTCCTCTCTCTCTCTCTCTCTCTCTCTCTCTTTTTGCTTTTTTTTCCCCCTGCCAGATGACTGACTGATCAGCAAAGCGATTGGCAGCTTGCTTCGCCCTCTTTCCCTCTCTCTCTCCGTCTCGCCCTCTTTCTATTTGCATTCTGGGTAGGATGTGCGCTCTCAGATCAATCCCATGTGTGCTTATTTAGCTGAATCGATAGGCACAGGAGGTGCAGGCGTGGGCTTAGGATGCAGATGGATGTGCCAGGGCTGCTGCTTCTCCTAGGCCAAAATCTACATTTCTGCACCAAAAAATGCGCTAGGAGACATCGAGTGTGCTTTGTCCCGCTCCAAAAGCTGTGCTTGTGCAACTCTGGTTATCCCCATGCTAAACGCATCAAACAGGATGGTCTGCATTTTCCGCCGCCAAAAGCTATGGGTTTGGGGAAATTTTTTTTGCAGTTTTTTATGCCAAAGCATGGTTTTGGGCATCAGACTCGCTGCATGGGCTTCCCCAAAGCCAAGAGGTATAACATTGAACTTTGAGCAAAGCTTTGATATTTGTGAAAGCGTTCAGAAAACTGATATAATTTAGCCTCTACGTGCTAACTGCTCATGCAAATAAATAGCATGTACTCCAAAGGAACTTTCATTCAAATCCACTTCATTCATAAGTCTAGAGGACATTAGGACACTTACTGTCTGAACAGAGGACACAAAATAGCAGTGTGCAGAGTAGTACCTTTGATCATTGTTATTAACATGAGCAAGCACTGGGCGCCGAGCCTTTAAATTAGACTTTTTGCAAGTCAAACTGTAATTCATAAACAAGCTACAGTATGTAAAACATTCCATGATGCTACTTGTACTTGGTCTAAGAAAAACTCATAACCATCCTTCCTAATCGGTACACCCACCCCACAAACGAGGCACCCTTGGAGAGGTCACCAGCAACTGTAGAACTCCTTGAGCAAGGCCAGAAGGTTGGGCTTTAGAGGGCTGATCTGTGCATATTTAGCACCTGAATAATGCATGAGGCTGTAGCATTCAAGGCTCTATGGGGATAAAGCAGCTCTCAGACGCCGACGCCAGCCCTTGTTGCCGCTCTCGGCTTGCTATCCAGGTGAGCTCAAGCTTCACCGCGCCGAAACTTTCATGCTCTGCTGGGCAAACATTTCCCAGGTCAAATTTTCAATTACTCTGAGAGCTGTGTGGACTCACATCCCTCAGGTTTCGCCATCACACAGGCACATGCACACGCGCGCGCACACACACATACGCACACAAACATGGACAGCTATCACATCAGCCGGTTGGGGCAACAGCAAGGCTAAACAAGCTAAGCTTGGTTAGAAACGTGCAAGGCCAGCATTTCAAGCAATTTGGGGTCAAATACCTCTAGAAAAGTGGTTGAATTTCACTGAAATGTCAGTGGGCTTCATTTATTTTGTTGTATATGAACAAATAATAATAAAGATTAGCAATTCTGTTAAAACAAAAGAAATGCTACACTATAGTAGAACGGTAGTGGCTGAGCTGTTTTATTGGAAGATTTAGTGCACATTGCACTTCATTTTATGAAGTTTTACAGTACTGTATGTGGCAACTATGTATGCAACTAAATGTAAACGAGCTATAGCAAGAATGGTCTTGGTAACTTATGGCTGATGATTATTGGTATGTTTATTCATCAAAATAAATATAAATCTAAAATCTAAAATTTTATTGTTTTTGTACAAAAAAAATTTTTTGAGCAGGAATTTTTCGGCATATGTAAAAAAAAAAAAAATCCAGCGCTACTTCACTAAAAGGATTGACGTATGAAGGCCAACTGATAGACCTACATGATCCTGACTGGTTTGATGTTAAAGGGTTCACTTTTCCAATGGGAGCTCACGAGTTCAAATCTCAACAACGTGACATCCATCCATGGCCGTGAGTCAGAGCGAGTAAAAAACGGTCCAGGGATACTGTAGCTCTTGCTATTGATTAACTGTTGTTAGCTGCCATGTGATGGTACTGTACATCTGGTGCAGTAGGAGAGAACCAGATACAGTAGAGAGTGATGACTAAATTGAGAGCAGAAAAAAATTGAAAAGACCAAAATCGTGACAAAGGCACATTTTCTACAAGAGTTTTTCCTCTGTATGTCCTCAACTTCTACATCATATTTTTTCCTTCCTGTCTTGCCAACAGTGTTCACAGAGTGCTCTCTCTCTCTCTCTCTCTCTCTCTCTCTCTCTCTCTCTAAGTCTGGATGAACCCAGTACATGCTTGCTTTCCATCCTCGGCCTGTTCAGCCTGACAGGGTTGGTGTCATGGAAGAACATGTCAGGTGTCAGAGACCCGCCAGACTACACCGCATGCCGCTAACACACGCTCTTTAATTAAGCCCAACAGATCCCAGTTTCTCTCTGACACATCCTCATCCACATTCACATTGTCAAACCCACCCACCCTCACACACCAGCTCGTTTCCAGATCCCACACTTGCCGGGGCACCACAGGCGATGCTCTGACTGACACAGCCCTTCAGTACAAGCTTCGAAACATGCACGACCACTTTTATCTCCTCATACAATCGCCTGGTTCATCACAGCGTCTACTTGGGTGTCACTTCGCCTTGACATTAGTTAGCGCCGGCTTTGTTGGTTCCGGCTTTGGTTGCCTTTCCCGCGAAAGTTATCTCAGCCTTGTCGGACTGCTCTGCTAGCCTGCAGCATTCTTGATCGAGAGAGATGAGTACAATGTGTCTCCTGGTTATGTGCCTAATGCCGCTTGTGTAGAACAGTGTAGAAGTGTTGTGCTCCTGGAATGACGCTCTAAATTATTCATCCCACATGATGCTATGGCCGCTAAACCTTGCTAAACCTTCTATCCGAGACAATAGCAGGCTTAGAGCTGCCATGCTGACTCCACATGAGCATGGGGGAAAGGAGCAGAGGAGGATTTGAGCTGCTAAGGCTTAGACCATTTCGAGGACAGAATGAGGACAGGCATCTAGAAGCATCATGAGCAATACAGACAGGTAGGGAATTAAAGAGAAACAAACCAGGCACAGCTAACTTCGGTCACGTATACTCCGTTATTCATTCTCGAATTTAATCCTGTCTGAGGATCAGACAATAAAAATAAAAAAAAAAATGAAGAAAGTGACAAATAAGAGGGTCATTTATTCCGGAACAACATGTAGGGATGTTCAATAGCGGCGGTGGTTCGGTCCAGACATGGATAATATCAAACATTTATTTAGTCATTTTCTAACACTATTAAATTAATATGACTTTTCAGTCAACAAAGATGAGTTAAATTTAATGTTCTAATTACAAGGACAATCAGTATAATTATACTGTAAGCTGATACTGTAACATGGCTTTGAACCTGTGACCTTCCCATCAGCAGTCTAACACCTTAACGCCTGATCTACCCCGGCCCCCCTTGAGCTTCAGATTTGACGGAATTGCTGATTGCTTCCAGCTCGGAGTCATCTACTAGGAGTCAGAGACTATATATATATATATATATTTAAATATACAGAGTGACTAATGGTGGGGGTGGAAATATGTTGTGAGGATGATTTTAACTCACAGGCATGGAGGGGCGCGTCTAGGTAGAGTGCAAGAACTACAGAAAAATGGAATAGATTGAAATAGAAAACAATATTTTAAGCTGGAAAAACTCGGGTGATGGCTTACTTTTCAAAACGACAACAAACCCAGTCATACTTCAAAGGCTGCACCGGAGAATCTGAAAAAGCCTGTTCACCAACGGTCTCCATGCGATCTGACAAAGACAGAAGAGTGTCAGGAAAAGAAAAAAAAAAAAAGATTAGCATGACTAAAAGTCTTGTAGAGAGCGCTACAACTACAACAGTGATTCATCCATCGCCGTATAATGATATTTGTTCTGGGGTCTTTGTGAGAATGTTAAAGTGACCATTGTTCTCACATCTGTCATTCGGCCGAGATACGGCGTAAAGCTTCTCGCGCTTCGTCTCGTCACCCATGCGCTAAAAATAAAGGCCGGCGGACCAAAAGATAGAGGCCGAGAGAATGCTAATGAGCTATCAGAGACGCTCGTCCTCTCTCAGACGGTGCCAAGTCAAATTAGAGAGAGAAGTATGAGGGAGCTGGAAATATATTTCCATACGAATTCAATTACCGGGGATAAAAATAGAGCTTTTAAATGGTGATAATGGTAAATAAATGGCGGATAAGAAAAGTTGCAGCCGCGGCGGCGTTAGCTTCCCCTGGCTCTGACTCACTAGGGAGATGGAATCCACCAGAGAGTAATTGGAGCATGAGTGCGCTCATTTACTTTGACTTAACGAAGCAGGGCCATGTAAAGCAGCACAGCGGCGAGCCTCTGATAATAAATAATGACCTGTCAATTATTCACAAGACTTTCAGTGGGATCTGCGGTGCATTACCAAAGCCCTGTCTCACACGGAGACTCATAGGCACTCGTTCTTTATCTCCCTCCAACACTCATATCTCGGCTTCACTCATAAACACTCCTCGCGCACATCCTAAAATAAGCCTCTGACAGCGGCGCGCACAATCATCCACATGCTCCGTCAAATCGGCGTGTGCAGATGGAGCTCCAGTTACTAATTGAAGGTGTTAAGTGGACGGATGCTTGCTAGAGGACATGTTTAATTAGACAGCGGATGCCAGGGGAGACAGTGGAGCAGGCAGAGACAATAATGTGCAGAAGCACGGGGATGTTTTTCGACAGTCATGTCTTCCCTTGACCGAACGCGTACTGTTTGAATGCCGTGTACGCAATTACCTGTGGCCTCTTTCGAAGGCGGGTTTTTTTCCCCCGAGATCCCGGGACTGAGCGGCACTTCCTGCTGTTCCCGCTCATGTACCGTTACACACCTGGACCGCTCACCTTGTGAGGAGAGCTACTGTATACTGTACATCACTTCATAGGAATACACCTGAACAGGAAAAGATAGAGATTAACGAAACATCTAACAAATCTATGTTTTTACAGCTGGGGTCATGTATCTGTTTGTTTTTTTTACTGAAGCTTGATTAAAAGAGTCAAAGCACTGAATTTGGCATGTTACCGCAGTAATCAGTTATAAACGAGGGAACATCAGTCGCCTTCAAATGCTTTATACATGTTGATAATATTTCCTGTAATTTGCAATGTTGTAATCTCACACACACTCACTCATCATCTATAGCGCTTAATCCTGTATTCAGGGTCACGGGGGGCCTGGAGCCTATCCCAAGAGACGTAGGGCACAAGGTGGGGTACACCCTGGACAGGGTGGCAATCCATCACACACATACAGTACACACACTCACACTACGGGCAATTTGGGAACGCCAATTAGCCTAACCTACATGTCTTTGGACTGTGGGAGGAAACCGGAGTACCCGGAGGAAACCCATCAAGCACAGGGAGAACATGCAAACTCCACGCACACAGAGACGGGAATCAAACCCGGACCCTGGAGGTGCAAGGCGACAGTGCTAACCAAGTTGTAATCTATGCAGGTATAATATAAATAATAAAGCCTGTGCACTTATCTACTCACTCAACTTCTATACCGCTTAATCCTGTATTCAGGGTCACGGGGGGCCTGGAGCCTATCCCAAGAGACGTAGGGCACAAGGTGGGGTACACCCTGGACAGGGTGGCAATCCATCACACACATACAGTACACACACTCACACTACGGGCAATTTGGGAACGCCAATTAACCTAACCTACATGATTTTGGACTGTGGGAGGAAACCCACCAAGCACAGGGAGAACATGCAAACTCCACGCACACAGAGACGGGAATCAAACCCGGACCCTGGAGGTGCAAGGCGACAGTGCAAACCACTACACCACCATGCCGCCACTTATCTAATTATCCAATATTAACAAAAAATATATATATAGATTCTAATATGAGGAGTGTTCAAGTCAAACCGGGACTTTTGATTGTACAGAATAACAGAACATAGTGATGAGGGTTAGAACTCTCTTTATTTCCCTATATAATCATCTGATACACTAATGCGCTTTCTTCCAGTGTTTCACTAGTCCTTAAAACCAAGTTTTCTAAAAAAAAAAAAATAAATAAATAAAATAAAAAACTGCCTGCTTTACGCATGAAACGCTGGCCTCCCAGGAATTCCTTTAATGGCCAGACTTGTGGAAATGACAAGGAGCGAGGTCAAGACTATTCAGGAAATGTGACAATAACTCCCAACAGAATTTCTGCAATGTGCAAGTGGTGTTTGTGAACGACTGTGTGTACAGTTCCCGCAATCAGATGCGTCTCTTCTGCGACCATTTTCAAAGATCAGGTGCTCAAAACTGTAATGACTGCAGTGAGTTCCGAGCCACCTTGACTAAAATCGCCCTTCACGGAAATGTTTGCACCATTCAAATGTTTCACTGCGGCATAAGAGTCTCATCACCGAACTGTGCTTGAAGTCTTCTGTAAATGTCAATCGGCTTTCATTCATGATAAATTCCATCACAAGTCCTGGTTTTACTCGAATGCCCCTCATATAATTATAATCATAACATATAATATAATATGCATGTACAAAGAGTATCATTCATTCTTATATGAGGTCGCGTACTGTAGGGGAGGTGGGTATGCAAATACAAAAAAATATATAATTTTAAAAAGGAAAAAAAGAAAAGGATGCTTTTTTAATCATATTTTTTTGTTTGCACCCTCAAAATGGAGACCCATCTGAATGTGTTTCTTTGAATATTACAGGCACTAATGATGTTGTTGTTGTTGTTGTTTTTGTACCATATAACATCTTCTAATGTTTCGTAACATACACTGGCTTCTTAAATTAAGGACAGTATAGCAAACCTAAAATAAAGCAGGTATTTATGTTAAGCATGCAGCTAGGTATATACTGTACTGCATGTATGGTTATTATACAAGCATATGTCAAGTATTATAAGGTGTTGTTAAACCCAAACTCTAATGTTGTGTCCCTAGTAATGTCTCTTTAATGCCTCTGTTTATTAACACCTGATAACTATTGAACTTAATTAATGCCTTGAAAATGGAAGACGTTTGGCTAAAGAGTAATACCCAATGGTCATTACATGAGGATTTAACAAGGATATAAACACAAAAATGTAATGTGAGGGCAGGAGAGTCTCATGAGGTCAAGCAGGCTCCATATTGCTTGAATGCATTATGGACAAGGGATGCATCAAGTGTGTTACTGAAAACCCCATTATAATTAATTATAAATACAAACAAAAAAGTAAATTGAAAAAAAAAAAAAAAAAACTATACTGTACCTTAGCAAAGCTTCCAAAATGCCTGATTCACGGAGCTCGTGTCTGGATGATAATCCCCTGTGTTATGTATCTAATGTGTGAACATTAGTTAGCCTTTATGCACATATCAGTTCTATGTGTGTGTGTGTGTGTGTGTGTGTGTGTGTGTGTGTGTGTGTGTGTGTGTGTGTGTGTATGTGTGTGTAATGTACTGTATGTTTTTCCAATTCTTTTTCTCCCCACAATTTTGTGCTGATCCGAAGCAGAGATGGAGAGACAGGCGCTTGCCGTGATCTGCCGGGCACCATGTTGAATTTTGACATTCCTCTTAACCATAAAAATTGAAGTTATCACGGCTTCGCCTTATGCTCCACCCTGCCTGAGATTTATCTTTCTGCAGCATCTCCTTCCAGCCAAGTGTTGGGATATGTCCATCGTCTTGCTGTGTATGTCCTATTCAGTACAGCACTATATAGAGTTTTATAAATACCATGAGAAACTTTGCTTACTTGGTCAAACTGTGGGGGCCGTGAGAGCCACATCGCTTATAATAACACAGGATGTTTTTTTTTTTTTTTTTTTTTTTACTGACTCAAATGCTAATTAGGTAACACTGTATAGGGCTTACATGTGATATGATATGATAATGAAATATCACAGCAGGTAAATATTCATAGAGATAGTGTTCTAATACTGTCCAGTAAGATATTTAAGAGCTAAACTATCTATAGCTATAGTCAATGTAAAATGAAGCATCAAAGCATCAGAAAACTAGCATCTAGCATTTCTCCAAAGGTCATCAAGTGCATTATTTTTCAATAACATCATAAGCATAAGTGATTTAAGTACAGTATACACTGTCTGGTGAATATATACGAGGCGCATACAGCGGTACCTCAGCATACAAATTTAATCCGTTCCAGAAGCGAGTTCTTAAGACAATATTTTGTATTGTGAAACGCATTTTCCCATAGGAAATAATGTAAATGCAGATAATCTGTTCCAGCTATGTAAAAATATTACCAATATTACCAATTTTCCAACACTACAAGTATTCACACATTATGAATAATTGTATATATATGTGAATAATTGTAGGCGGCGTAGTGGTTAGCACTGCTGCTTTGCACCGCCAGGGTCTGGGTTCGATTCCCGGCCAGGCTCGATTCCCATCTTTGTGTGCATGGAGTTTGCATGTTCTCCCTGTGCTTGGTGGGTTTCCTCTGGTTTCCTCCCACAGTCCAAAGACATGTAATTTAGGCTAATTGGCATTCCTAAATTGCCCGTAGTGTGTGTGTGTCTGTGCCCTGCGATGGATTGGCACCCTGTCCAGGATGTACCCTGCCATGTGCCCTAAGTCTCCTGGGATAGGCTCCAGGCCCCCATGACCCTGAATACAGGATAAAGCGGTATAGAAGGTGAGTGAGTGATATGTATGTATGTATGTATATATAACTGGAAGTACTTGAGACCGGCTTGTTGGCTCGTATGCTGAAAAAAATGCTCCGCACGCTGAGGCAAATTTCTTGAAAATTTTTGTTCTTAAGACAAAAATGGTGTTCGCAGACTGAAGTACCACTGTACTGTAATATTTTGTTCCTGCATTTTTATTTTTGATCATGATGCACAATGTGGTGGCCAATGTGTAAAAAGATTTCTTATGCTCCCAGAACCCAGAGCTCTTTTACAATTTCAGTCCTGGAATATGCCTGTGCCATCAGGGAAGAAAAGAAATCCATTATGTGCATTCAGGTCGACAGCTGACTTCATTGTATTGCCAAACAACTTTGCTGAGCCTACACCTGACCAACTGAAGAAACCCCAGATCACAACAATGCCCCCAGAGGCTTGTCCAGTGGACCCTATGCATGATAAATGCATCGTTTCATGCCCTTCCCTTTTTATCTGACATACCCATCTCTCTGGAATAGGCTCAATCTGGACTCATCAGACCACATGACCTTTTTCCATCACACCAAAGTCCAATCTGTATGCTCCCTAGAAAAACAAACCCTTTTTCTGATTAATCTCGCTGACATGGCCACGGCTTCTTATGGCCACACAGCTGTTTAGTTCCAGTTTTGTGAGTTGTAGAAATGGATTTACTTTCACTATTAAACATACTGTGATTTCTATTGCTGATATTTTTTATGTAACTTCACCAACTGTTTAAGTGATCATTAGGGTTTTTTTTTCTGACTACATTTCTTTTGACTGATTTCTTTGCTTGATGCCGATCTAAAAAAATCATCCTTAATTATTAACTTAATTACAAAATTGAAAATGAAAAGCTTTGTTATAGTGATGTTATAAATGATAGTAGACCTACAGAACCCTTAAAGTCTGCACTTTTGGAAACATTGTAATATAAAGCATTAATCAACACCTTCAGACAAACCATATGTAAGAATTGATATAAAATACATAATAACGAAATCTAATCCCATTCAACTTTAAGATATTTCAATATAAATCACACAGTTGTGAATTGCTAAAGCAGCTGAAGGGAAATTTTACTGCTAAGTTAGATAAGTTAGACCCAAGATGTCAACACGGTTCCCCCATCTGCTGTTCATCTGGAGAAAATGTCAGATCTGATGGCGGCTCATTATGGAGCTGCAGAGGCAAGCCAATGGCTGCTGCTTCACGCTTCCTTTCCAAGGTGCAGAAGATCAATGAATGCAATACTTGATGTTTTCCGCTGTCTCTCTGCTCAACATTGCTCCATGAAAATCATCCTGGATTCCCTTATCTCCACAAGGGAATTTTAATGACATCTGTGAGCGGAGCACAAAATGCCAAGGGTAAAGACGAATCATATAAAGGCAGCAAATAAATCTAATTAGAGAAAAATATGCGTGGAAGCCTGTAGGTTGAGGATTAGCCAGATGTTGTTATGCAATCTATACTCCTCAAAAATTACAATCTGACTCCTGTTGCTGAGGATATTGGAATGTGTATTAAACCTCGGGGCCTTATCTTATGAAAGATGGCAATCTGCTCCTCGCTCTCTCTCTCTCTCTCTCTCTCTCTCTCTCTCTCTCTCTCTCTCTCTCTCTTTCGTTCTATTTTCATTCCCCTCACTTTTTTTTTTGTGCATATTTTAGGTTACTGGCATTCCTCTGGGACGGTCAAGTGGATGCTAGTTATAAATCTGTCGTTCAAAAAAACTTTTCAATCTGAGGGAGTAAAAGGAGGAGAGATTTGCATCACGGCATGCCCTTTAAAAATATTTGTATGTGCTATTATTGCAACCCATAAAATATAAAGGAATAAAAATGACCACCATCTCTTGAAAACACAAATAAGCCCCCAAAAGCAAAACCCTGAATAATTCAGTAACCACTGCATGACCTGACAACATTTATTACCTTTGAAAGTAATGCTATTATTCTATATCCTAAGGGAAATCATTACATCAAATGAAACACCTTAATTTTTCTTCCCTGTCTCCTGAGGCATTTCTGAACTTCAGGGGCTCCAAGCCAAAATTTTCCACTCATGCCCTGTCACCATTAAACCATTACTTTCTTTTCTTTTGACGTGTTATTGTATATGTAATAAAATAGTAAAAATCTAAATACTGACAGATACAGAAGAAGACAGGAAGACCCAAAGAAAACCCATAAGGACACAAATAAAACAACTATGGGAATAATAATAATAATAATAATAATAATAATAATAATAATAATTACGATTATTATTATTGTTATTATTACTACTACTACTACTACTACTACTACTACTAATAATAATAATAATAATAATAATAATAATAATAAACATTATTAAACATTTTATTAATTTACAATATGTACATATAAATGAATAATAATTATTAATTATATTAATATTAATTATATGATTAATTATACTTGGCAATAATTACATAATAATAATAATAATAATAATAATAATAATAATAATAATAATAATAATAATAATAATAATACAGTTTTGGGACGATGATTGTTGTTGCTGTTGTTTATCTTTTATTTAAATTGTTAGTACAATAAAAATTATACTGTATATATGTTCATAAACATTTATTTCAGGTGTTTAGTTAGTTATTTTGTTTGCTTGTTGTACTTTATTGATGTCTAACTGAAATTTTGTATTTGCCTTTTAAGTTGCAATTATGTTTTAAAAATGTAGCTACACAGATAAATTACTAAACAGGGGTTATTTTTTATAATACTAAAAGAAATGAACAAACACCTATTTCTTTTATGTACAGAATAATGTCATTGAAATGAAGCCAGAAAGCATTGAAAATGTAAATTTTTTACATAAAATTATAGATCCTGCGTTAACACTGACGAGCCCTCCATTGTTAATATTTCTGGAAAGAATGATTTTCATTCACAGGCAATATTTTCACCTCGGTGTCTGTTGCCTGGGGGGACTTGAGGCATTTGCTTGATTTGCTTGCCCTCTAGCTTCACCACTGCCTGTCTCTCACAGGTTGTTTGAAATATTTAACTGCTGCAGATCTGTATGTGTACCCGGATCAGCACGAGGACCTTTAAACCTACCTGGAGTTCAGTGAAATACAATGAAATGTGACTCTAACAAACAACACTTTTACTTGCCACAGTTTTTTTTTTTTTTTTTTTTTTTTTCCTCAGGAGATTTGGAGGTGAGATAATAACCGTTACCTCCTCGTTCCTACAAATTCATTCATCTATACTCATGTATTTTGCATGAAGCAGTGCACGTCCTCAGAAGTGACCTCAGATTAGAAAAAAACTAGAGAAAAACAAGTAAGCATTGTACTACATTTTTCAAAAATTAAGGGTGAATAAAGGTGAAATAAAAGCAGTGTTCTCTCTAATAGATTCAGCCTTTCTTTATTTTATATGTTAAACGAGTAATCATGAAATGCCAATGCTCTGTTATTTAAACTTTAATGAAATACTTCCTTTATTTAAATGATCATGTGCAAGTGGTACGTACATTAAATGTAGGTTTGTACAGTTTTTTCTCTTTAACAAATATCATCATCATTTAAAAACAAAAAGCATTTTGTATTTACTCAGATTATATTCTTTTCAAATAAAGATTTTTTTTTTTAATCCAGATTTAGTAAACATGGACCCAGGGCAGCCTTAAATTCCTGCTGAGAGGACTGCAGCCCGATGTGGTCTTTTGATGAAGTAGTTCATCCAGCTTTTATGCACATTCTCAGAAACTCTTTTGCTCACTGTGGTTATGAAAAGTTCTTATTAAAGTTATCATAGTTGTAAAGCTAGCATTATGTTTATAGCTTCGCCTAAGTTTTATTTCCACTACCTACTACAGTTCTGCTATTTCTTTTTATTTTATTTTTCTTTTCTTTTCTAGCTCCCTGACATCAGATAAAAAATAAAAAATGAAAGAGCATTCCAATTCCAAATTTAACTAAAAAGTTTTTGACATACTCATGAACTTCAGAATTTCTGCTCAGAAAATAGGAAAAGGTCTCCTTGACCCCAAGTCCAGCAAGTGACATCAAATCACCATGGCTGCTTATAGTAAACTAATTAGTATGTCTTAACTTTTTGGATTCTATTCTATTTGGGACCATGGAGGCCAATGGTGATGACTATTATATTTGTTAACATTTTACAACAGTGGTGGGTCCCTCGGGTCAACATTCACATGCACATTCACACAATACGGGGAATTTGGGAATGCCAATTTGCAAGTCCCAAAAAAGTCCCTGGACTGTGAGAGGAAACCGGAGTAAACCCATCAAACACGGAGAGAGCATGCACACAGATCCCAAGGCGGGAATCGAACCTGCACCCTTGAGGTTCATGTGAACAGATATACTGCTAATCACTACGCCAGCACGCTTTTATATACTCTTAATCTTGTGGCTGCTCACTTTGAGGGGTCGCCACAATGGACCAACTGATCCAAGCCAAAAAATTGGCACAGATTTTATACCGGATGCCCTTCCTGATGCAACCTTGCTTGGGACTGGCAAGTGGCTGGGGTTTGGGCTGGGAATCGAACCAATGTCCTACCATACTTTTATACTGTATATAATGTCATAACAGTCATTATCATTCAATCACAGTAAATTACCCGGTGTTCCATTTTCAAAATTTTGGTGACAATTGCTTAATATTTGGTAAATATTCCTATTAATTAAATAGTACCACCAAGGCCTCATGACTAGTGTCCTGGCATTTATTCCACCTTTTGTATAGAGTTGTGTCCCTATCGGTAGTACTACTTCGCTATCTCACATTCTTTTTAGTTATTGAACAGGAACCTATTTAGTGCTCCACTTGACATTTAAATTGTATGCAAATTCATTTCTACAATAAAAATGAAAGCGTCTGACACACAGGGGCCGAGAGCCTGTCTGAACTGAATGACGTGTGAGATAAAACAAAGAGACATGGGCTGTTTTTCATTTATATATCTGTGAGGAAGCTAGTGGTCATCTGCTGCAGTGCATTCACTCTCTCTCTCTCTCTCTAAGACACACACACACACACACACACACACGCGCGCGCACGCTTACATGCAATAAAGGTGTCGTCCATTTTATTTAAATTCAAATATGTTTAGCTGAAATAAGACCCTCAGGAGACACCTAGACAGGCAGAATGAAAAAGTTTTCGTCCTAACACATCTTCTCCTCCCAATCTATTTCTATTTCTGCCTCCTACACTATTTCCTACTCACATGCATTTTTTTTCCCTTTCTCTCTTGAGCAGACACAATAGTAGTATACGCAGTGCCTGCATTTAGTCGTTCCTTTTCTTTCTTCCTGTCCCATCTGTGATGTATTAAAAGCAGAACCTCTACAGGCATCACGAACATTCTTACCATACAGTCATAGAAGGGAATGGCACGGCATTTCCTTTAGTTTCTATCATCAGACTGTTTTCAGACACCATCTCTAATTGCTGTCATGTTAAAATCAATAATTCACAACGATCAGGATCCGGTGAGTGCAGTGTTTTTGTTTGCTCAGGCTTTTTTTTTTTTTTTTTTTCTTAGCAATGTGTGTGTGTGTGTGTGTGTGTGTGTGTGTGTGTGTGTGTGTGTGTGTGTGTGTGTGTGTGTGTGGTGATCCGCTGTGCCTCTGAGGGATGGACATGTGGGTTTATCACACAGACCTGAAGCCCAGCCTTGGCTCTGGCTTATCAATTCCTAAAGCAATTAACGGCTCAGCCAGGTGCTCGCCAGCCTGGATCTGCTCAGATAAGGTCTGATGTGGACGCTGTCTCATTACGATGGAAAATGTCACACTGTTCTATGTACGTGTGTGCATATGCATATAAATATACACACCAGCACATGCGCCCTTAAAAAAAAAAAGCCTAATTACAACAAGCGTTGTGGGTTCAGATTAACAAATTTGAGTCTGTCTTTACGCTCCATGATCCCGGGAACAGGCTGCAGGTCAAGATGATAAAATAATAAATAATAAAAATGTAAAGCCTACTGTACTCTCTGTCGCATTTATAGTATATTACATAATTGCTCAATTAAACAGACGAATCATTTTCATCTCAGGATATGTACATCGTTTCTCCAGTGATATTTGATGCTAATGAAGGGAACAAATTGTACTTTTGAAAACTTGCACTTTTTTCAGTATATAGTTTTGTAAACAGACAAAAAAAAAAAATCAAAAATATGCATAATATACTGTATTAAAATGTAAATGAGAACATTTCCATGTCATTTTTGGTTGAAGCGTCAGCATAAAATATACACGGAAAACTAAATATACTGGGCAGCTGAAAATTGGAAAAAAACAAACAAACAAAAAAAAAACACAAATTCAGCTCATCTCATCTGCTGAAAGGTTTATTGCATTTTGAGATGCTTTTCCTCGCACCATGGTTGTAGAGCGGTTATTTATGCTCCCGTAGACATGCAAGTCTAATCATTCTTACCTGTATGCCTGTTGCCCGATCCCAGGGAACCAAACCCTGACCCTGTAGGTGTCCATGTGTCCTGGCATTCATGCCACCTATACTTAAACTATTCCAGCACAAAAAAAATCATGTGAAATCTAACATTTCTTTCATTCTGATATTTGTTGTTAACATCTGGCCTGTATCCGTAGGATTTTATGCATTGCAATAATGTGTCAAAAGTATTGACATTTAGCAGACTGTACAAGAAAAGCGACCTTTGTATTTAGACATTTGGTCAGTGTCTAAACAAATATGAGTAAAAAAAAAAAAAAAAAAACTCCTCTGCTTTTTGTCCTTTTCCAATTTTTTTATTAGATAGAGCCAATTACATTATTCTCTCCCTAATGTGACCTCATATAAGAAGAGACCATCCCCTGATTTTTCTGTCGCATGGCTTAGCAATAGCTCATTTATATAGAAATATATTTAGAAAAATGCATTAAAGCTGTATTTAGGCTGAAGCATTAACAGACACACTTCTGAGACCTGTTTGATCTTGTTAAAAAATTATAAAATATGGGACAAAGTTGTGTGTAGATTATTATTATTTTTTTATTATTATGTAAAGTACAATTTTAACCTATTGTATCCCATCTCAACTTTGTCCATTGGCGTCTAAGCTAGTTTAATTTTGCTGCAGAATTATTTTTTTTTTGTGTGTGTGTAATATCTATCTATCTATCTACACTGTAAAAAATAAATTGTAATTTTTACGGTAAAAAACCGGCAGCTTTGGTTGCCAGAATTTTACCGTAAGAAATACGTTATTGCACTGTAAAAAAATAAGCCGTAAATTTTACGGTAAAAAAAAAGTTAGCAACATTTTTGGTTGTACAGGATTACACTCATTATACTGTATTGTACGTTCTATGGATTTTAATTGTTTCTTTTTTTTCGAGCCTGGCCAGGAACCAAACCCAGACCCTGGTGGTGCAAAGCGACGGCGCTAATCACTACACTACTGTGTTTGCTGTGCAACTGTTGTCGTTGCAGCATTTGTGTAGCAAGCACAGTAGTGTAGTGGTTAGCACTGTTGCCTTGCACCGCCAGGGTCTGGGTTTGATTCCCGGCCAGGCTTGAAAAAAAACGAAAAACAATTGAAATCTGTAAAATGAGTACAATTCCGTACAACCTTAAAACATTGCTACCATATTTTTCATGGTAAAATTCTGGCAACCAGTTTTTTACCGTAAAATTTATGTTTATTTTTTACAGTCTATCTATCTATCTATCTATCTATCTATCTATCTATCTATCTATCTATCTATCTATTATCTTCATAATGTTAAAATAAAAGCATATATGAGCACATAAGAATACCATCTATTATTATTTATTTATTTATGTATTCATTCTTTCCAGGAAGAGTGCTGGAGTTAACGGTGTATAAATGACAAACTCAAAGTTTTATTGCTAGAATATAAACACTGGCCCCAGCATACTGTAAGTGAGTGGAAGTTAGTTAATGCCTGGTAGTTAATCCTCAACAGTGCAGCGTATGTATGCTGTCGAAGATAAGAAATGCTTCTCTGTGTGCTCACTAGTTACGTACTTTGATACTCAGTGAATGCACACTAATAAACAACTCACTACTAAACACTAAACATGATGTGAGTGCAGTTTTGTGTGGGGGGGATGCTTTAATAATCCAGTCACAGTGCGGTTTGCTATTTGCACTATTATCTTTTGAGGAGGGGAAGTGGGAGAGTGAGAAAGTGGGGGGCGGGGGGGGGGGGGGGGGGGGGGGGGGGCGAAAAAAAAAAAAAAAAAAAAAAAAAAAAAAAAAAAAAAAAAAAAAAAAAAAAAAAAAAAAAAAAAAAAAAAAAAAAAAAAAAAAAAAAAAAAAAAAAAAAAAAAAAAAAAAAAAAAAAAAAAAAAAAAAAAAAAAAAAAAAA
>JAAGKR010000943.1:141372-151618 GCA_011419295.1 Clarias macrocephalus
CCAGTTTTGGCTAGAAGAAGCTGTTCTTTAGTCGAACCCAATTGTTGTAATAATAACATACAGTAAGTAAAGTAAAGAAAAAAAAACATATATATATATATCTATATATATATATATATATATATATATATATATATATATATATATATATTCATGGACAATACAAAAAAACTGCACTTAAACACACACACACACACACACACACACACACACGCACACACACACACACACACACACACACACAAATGTGTATTGTTACAAAAACCTGATACGTAATTCATAATTTTGTTTGTTTGCCATATTACAGTACATTAAAAATGCAGGGAAGGTAAAGTTAATACTAGGCTCAGTAGGTTATTACTTTATCCTGGTAAAACTCCCATCTTCTTAAGGTGTGCCCTGCATGTTCACGATATTTTTCCATGTGCCATGTCTTCATTCTGATTAAGAGTTTCATCGTTTAGACAGTGCTATCAGAGAGAGGGCCATGAAAATGCTTCAACTTGGTGCAACGCAAGCAGACGTCGCCAGATGGTTTGGAGTTGCCAGGAATACCGTTTCCAGGCTATGGAACAGATTCCGAACAAATGGTTCCGCTGCTGATCCGCCCTAAGTCTGAAACGCCAAGAGTGACAGTGCCAAGACAAGATGGACTCATTTGACGGCATAATTTGAGAAACTGCTACAGAAAATGCTTCCACTTATGGATGCTGATATTCCAGGGTTGCACTTGATAACTCGTCAGACTATTCAACCGTGTTTGGCTGCAGCAGGACCTCCTAAAATTGACATCTTCAATGACTCCGTCATTGTCAACGTCAATTGAAATGTTGATTTCTGTTACTGATTGACACACATTTTTGCATTAAATTCAACTTTCAACCTTATTTGACGGAAATCCATTCTGTAAGACATTTATGCGTGCAACGTT
Source organism: Clarias macrocephalus (assembly GCA_011419295.1). Lineage (NCBI taxonomy): Eukaryota > Metazoa > Chordata > Actinopteri > Siluriformes > Clariidae > Clarias > Clarias macrocephalus. Next base: position 142,304 of record JAAGKR010000943.1, read on the forward strand.
CCTTTTCTCCATGAATTTGAACCTTTGTCTTGTCCAGATAGTAGAGTCATATAAGCCCTGATGTGATAGAGTAGAATCGCATAGCATTGACTGTATTGGCAAGATCACACTGAGTGAAATGCTTCCTGGATTTCATGTACAGTACTTCGGAGCTAAGTCATTCAAATCAGCTTAACTGAGACACTCAGAACGCATCATTAGCAGTGATTGAGGGGGTGCATGTGAAACACAGTAGGTTACATTACAGTCTTGTTTTCTAAATTGCCTTTGTAGAAGAAATTAAAAGTAAGAAATGAACTAAACAGCTCTTACAGCTTCTTCGTCTTCTTCTTTGAAGAAACAAACAAGTTGTTTTGTCTAGCTTGAGTGAAAAGGTCTGGATAATGGTCAGACTAGCTCAAAACAAAACAAAGCAAAAACAAAAACAAAAAAAAACAGAAGTATGTTTCCATCATGAGAAAATCTTTCGTAATGCAACCTGCATTATAAAAACTTGTTAGCACTCATCGTCTATACTGCTTCATGCTGTGTACAGAGTCACAGGCGGTCTGGAGTCTTTCCCAGGAGACTTACAGTAGGACATAAGGCACATAGAAAAATCCTGAGTCTTGAATTAACACCCAGAGTGTTGATTTAACACTTTCAGAGTACATTCGTGACCATTAGGTCATATATAAACACTTGGGGTGTTAAATCAACACTGGGAATTTTGCAGTGCAGGATACACCTTGGAAGGGGTGCCAATCCATCACAGGACACACACACACACACTCATTCAGACGCTACGGGTAATTTTCATAACACCAGTTAGGCTAAGGTGCATGTTTTTGGAAACAGGAGCACCCTGAGGATACCCACCGGCAGTGAGGAGAACATGCAAACTCCATGCACACTGACCAGCGGTGGGAATCGAACCCGGACCCTGGAGGTGTCTGTTGACAGTCCTAACCACTACACCATCGTGCCGGCCATGTTAACTACAAGAGCGATTCAAATGTTAGCTATTTATAACAAGGACTAGATTTTTTCCCCAGATGTTGCACAACTGTAACTAAAACTCCAATGTGTCATACCTTGAAAAAAAAAAGAAAAAAAAAGTAAGAAAAACCACTACCAGCGGGGTTCTTGAAAACCAATCAATCTGCATCGCTGTCTTTGATTATATCCTAAAACAGCTTGACGTTTTGTGTTTTATTTCTTCCTCCGCGTATTGCTGACTGATTTTGAAAGATTCCACAAGGAGAGATGGTATTTCTCGCATGCTATGTAAGAGGTAGTGTACGTGTAAAGGCTCGGCAGCCTTGCAGCCAGTAGACAGATTAAAATAAAGTTGTATTTAATCTGAAATAAATGATCGAAATTATTTATCGCGAAAAATGACCCTCATTCCGTGCTCTCTAGTGAGATGGATGCACATAATGCTTGACTCAGTGCCCCCGGGAACATAAATCTGTGATTGTTTTCTCATTAACTTAATGCTGGTCTTGTGGGAATATGCAGTACAAAGTATGAATAATCGGCAACCGCGGTTTCCCTGCTTTTAATGTAACGTGGGCGGAGCTAATCTCGGGCAGCTTGCTAAGGTTTCACCATAATATACGGCATCTGCGTTCCCCATCTGGACACAAGCAGGGGATTTACAAAAAGGTTTGGAAGAAACACAGTATATATGTACAAACATCGTGGCTGAGCGTACCATTGCAACGTCTCCACTCTGCATGCAGTAGTCCACGAACGAAATGTGAAAAAGTGTGGTGAAAGACGGATTCGAATGCAGGCTTTCCTAAAAACCCCGTAGCTAAAGAAGGAATGAAAGCACAGCTTCTTCAAACAAGAGGAGTTGATATGTTGGAGGAGTGTGAGGACGCTGATAGTGATGGGAGTGTGAGAGCATGCCGGAGCGTGATGGTGTTGGAGTGGCGTGAAGTGTGAGCTTGTGTGAGGGTGTTTGTGAGAGATAGACGGGGGGGAAAAATAGTGCGTGGGTCCATTTTGGGATAACCACAGGAGGGCCTGCTGTTCTTCGGAGGAGTTATTTACAGAACGTGAAATGCAGAGACTAAGGAAGAACGTGTGTCCTGTTTGTAGAGAAACAGAAAGTGCCGTTTTATTTATTTATTTATTTATTTTTTTTTAAATAAAGTTAAAAATGGAGTGTAGGAGAGCTGTCGCCTCGGATCTCCAGAGGTGTGGGATTCGAATCTTGCTTCCAGTCTGGTGTGTGTGTGTGTGTGTGTGGAATTTGCATGTCCTCCTTGTGCTTGGTGGGTTTTCTCTCGCCGTCCAAAGGCATGCAGAGTAGACTGATTGGCTTTTGCAAATTGCTTATAGTGTATAATGGATGTGTGACAGTGTGTTCCCTGGGATACCCTACACAGGATAAGCAGTACAGATAACGGATGGATGGATGAAGCATATATGCATCCTGCAGCAATACATGTGGTAAACCGCAAACAAACAAACAAAAATAAATAAATAATAATAATAATAATAATAATAATAATAATAACAATAATAATAATAATAATAATAATAATTATAATAATAATAATAATATTACTGCCATGAGTTTGGAAGTGGCAGAACAGATTCTCCCCGTCCTTCCTAGACGAGGTTCCTAGATAAATGGATGGATGTCAATTATTATATATTTCTATTAATTAAATCATCTGTTTATCATTAGATTAAGATGATGTGGAGACAAGACCCTGTGAATGAGCTGCTACTATAGATACAATAGCATATGAAAACAAAAGTGTCACAGATTTGAGCTTTGACAGTACTGTGAAGTACCTACAAGATGGTTGAAAAGTGACTACAATTCAAAATTGGTAATAAAGTTCACATTGCTATGAAACAAACTGTACATATACAGTAGGAAAATCACATGTGGTAGGATCTGGACTTCTTTGAGGCCATCCATAAGGTCTGCGTCGTCCCATCCAACATCCTGGAAAATGACCACGAATGCACAGTAAGAGCAAAATGCGGTGCTGCATCATCCTGCATGAAAATAAGGTCACCAGTGTTATCCCTGCCATACATCAGACTAATATTGGCTATTAATTTTCACCCACCCTGTATACAGTATTACAGCACACGCTACAACATCATTCTGCTCTGTCTGCCCCTTGTAACCATTTAGTCATGAGGCGGGATACTGTACACGAGTACAACATTTGATGCAATTTATGTGCACATGACAATAAACAGCTGTGACCTTGACCCCACTCAATTTTTCCATGAACACAGATGTTTGCATCCTGCAGGGCTACTTGAACGCCTTATAGCATCATGAATTTATTTATAAAGCACTACAGTACGACCGTAATATCGCGGCACACGAGAATATGAAGCAAGGAGTCATTTCGATTTTTTTATGTGCTTCTTGGCAATTTGATATTTACCCAGATTGACATTGCTGGTTAGTTTGTCTCCAAACTAAAAAATCCAGCCCACATACAGTATAATGTATTGTTTTATTTCGAATCTTAACACGGGTCTGTAATTTCAGGCTTTTAACACAATTTCATATTAACTGGCTTTGCGAAAACATAGGAATATTTAGTTTGTTTTATTTTCAAGCTTTTTATACAAGGGGATAATCAATTAAAACCGTGACTTTTGAATGTGCAGAATAACAATAAAAATCAGTCACGAGAGTAAAAACTCTCTGTATATACCTGTGTACAGTTTATTTCTGTATCTAATCCCCATTAGGTTTCACTAGTGCTTAGATACCATCAAGGCAGAAAGTTGTTTCATGATCAGATTGCCTGCATCATGTCTAAACCGCAGGCCTCCCAGGAAGGGACGCCTCAATTAGTGGCCCAAACATGTGGAATCTGCTTGGAGTGAGATCAGAGGATGTACAGTACAGAGGATACGTCAATAACTCCCAGCCGAGTGCCTGTAATGAATAAGTGTTATTGGTGAATGATTGTGTGTACAGTTCCCACAGACAGATGCAGCTCTTCTGCAAATCAGCAACAGGTTATCCATCGATTTTCAAGGATCAGATGTTCCACTCGCGGAATGTTCATAGGAACGAGTGCAGTGGGCTCCGAGCACCATCATTCATGTAATTACTGTATGGCCTTCTTTAAGTGTTTGCACTATTCAAATGTTTTATTACGGCTAAGAGTCGCACCACTATACTGTGCTTAGTGTCGTCATTTACAAGGAATTTTAGTACACGTCCCGGTTTGACTTGAACGCCCATCATACGTTTAAAAATGCTGTTTTTCATGCTTTAGTGTTGGATGGTTTGAAGAATGCTGACAAATCACCTTGTTGTAGAGCAAGAATCACATGACCCACATCTGGAACAGAGAACAAGTTAATTTGATTTTGTTACTGTATATGTATAAATCTTAGTGTAGTCATGGTCTCATCTAAATAGACACTCACTTTTCTCCCTTTTTTTGGCATTGCACAATTTCACCACAGCAGAACTTAATAAGCGGAGTTACGTTGCTGAGGACCCCAACCTCTGGCGACCTGCAGGCTCAACACACACTCACATGCTGCAGGCAATTAGGAAACCAAATTAATGAATGTCCTGAGACCGGAACACCCGGATGAAACCCACCAAGCAGACGGAGAATATGCAAACTTCTCCAAACACACACCCTGGATGTGAGATTTGAAACCCTAACCCTGATGGTGCAAGGCAGCCGTGCTAACCATGGGCCACTGTGCCCCGAGTAAAAATATTTTCATTACATATTTATTTGTTGCATACTATAATTGTTTAGTAGATATCTCCAATAGCTGTAATATTTCGTGAATGTGCGTATTAAGGTTGACCAAAGGTCCTACACGGACTTGCAAAAATGGGAATAAATACAATGGTCACCATTGGCCTCCACGGTCCCTAGTTGGACCTTTGGCCTCCAGGGTCGCCATTTGGATTGGCTCTATGCCTAGTGGCTCCCATGCATGGCAGGCTGTGGTGTGCTGGGTGTTCTGGTGCCTTTCTACCATGGCCAGCATTGACGTTTTTGTGTTACATCGACTTTTTATATCCGCATGGGTGTCTGGATTTGTGTAAAAGTTGAAGTTGGCTTGGTTCAAACAAATTTTTAAACACTGCCAGCATAATTAACCAGAATAATTAACAATGACATATTTAAGCAATTATTCATGAAATTTCCTCCATACTAGTTTGATTTTATTCCGAACAGGCATGAATGTGGTTAGTGACCACAGAAACAGCTTTGCAATGCTGAAGCTGTAATGACTTGGCATGAGGAACACTTTCATCTCTTAATAATTATTTCACAAAGCGAGACTTGGCCTCCCTTATTCGTCTCTCATTGGATTTCCTTTCCACCCTGACAGCTCCAATAGTTACATTCTCGAAACACTTGACTTGAGAAAGATGCAACTTTTGCGAAGACTTGCACACACTACATGATTTCAACATGGATTTCCCAGGGCTCTGGGACAAACTCCACCAGCTCTGTCTACTCCGTGTGCTACACGCTTGTGATTTCGTTTGGGATACAGAAAATGAAAGTCCATGGGGAAATCAAATTCATCTGCTCTCATGCGCAGCGGAACTTTGAACCAAGTTAATCACCCATCTATTTGTGTGTGAGGGCAAGTGCAAAATGTATGCACAATATTTTTGCTTGCATATTAAATTATTTGGCGTGCCAGGCCCAAATGATTATGAACTGCAACAATAATAATAATGAAAAAAAGGAAGAAAAAAAAAGTGCCATGAAAAAAAAAAAAAAAAAACACACGGTTCCTAGTGGCACACAATATTGTTCATTGTGCATCCTCTTTGTAGGAAAGACAATCTCCGCAGGCATGTCTGACCCAGGTCTTTGTCTTCATTTCCTCTTTCCGCTTATTTATCTTGTTTCTTGTTCATAACAGTGAAGAGGTCACCTGATAGATAGCTCCCGTTTTAATTTCCGTGAAAAAGCACATTTTTTGTTTTATTTTTATTTTTTTCATTCCATATATCCCTTTTGCACTGTTGCTAACATGCCCTTTGCACCTATTGCCACCCGACCTTATTGTCTATTTGCCCTTTTATTGCACATTAAAGCAATGGCCTGGTGTAACCAGTCCATATTGATATTATGTCTATTTTACTAAACTTAATTATGTTTGAAAATCAACGTTTTGACAGCAAAATGAGATAAATCCATTTTTGATGCTTTTAAAAGCAAGAAGTATTACAAACTCTTAGAGAATATTTTTGGTGCATGTCAAGTCGCAGGGCTGTTAAAAAAAACAAAAAAAAAAAACACACACACACCTGGCCTCCGAGTGGCGCAGTGGTAAAAGCGCTCGCCCTATCATCCGGAGGTCGCTAGTTCGAATCCCGAGTCGTGCTGTAACCTCTCGCAGCCGGAGGTCTAGAGAGAGCTGATTGGTCGAGCTCTCTCAGAGGGGAGGGATGAGAGGTACATAGTTAATTAATCACAGCTCTACAGCCAATCGGATAGCGCTGTCCTCCGAGTGTGTTACGCCGCCCCCAACGGTGCGTGAGCGAGCAGTTCGAAAAGATGCGGTCGGCTGGCGTCACGTGGTTCGGAGGAAACACGTGATAGTCTTTGGCCCTCCCGGCTGAGTGGTAGTAGCAGCCTTAATGTGGGAGCCCCCTAGTGACGGGGAGGAATTGGACATGACTAAATTAGGGAGAAAAAACACACACACACACACACACAAATTACAATATAACAAGTTAAAGAATTTGGATTAATAATAATTCATATTATTCAATAATAATTCATGCTGTAAGTGTGAATTTTGTGTGATTTTTCAAAAAAAAAAAAACTATTATTCCACCTCCCACAGTTTTTTCACATTGGATAAATCAGCATGCAGTTGTGTTAGTGATTATTTAACTGTATGATTTAGAGTAAAAAAAAAAAAAAGATAACAAACTAATGCTATGATTGTAATTTTTTTAGTGAGTCAAACATAAAATAAATTGCCAGTAATTTGATTGTTGAAGGGCAGCACAGTGGCTTCGTGGTTAACACTGTCACCTTGCGCCTTAAGGGTCCAGGTTTGATTCCCGCACTGGGTTTGTGTGCATGTTCTCCCTGTTCTTGGTGGGTTTCCTCAGAGTACTCTGGCTTCCAAAGCAACTTATCTTATACTGGTATGCCCCATATGTTGGTCGACGCCGCTCACGCATCGACCAACAGCATGTCCGTCATTCATCCCTTAACATTACAATGATAGCAGACAGAACCAGACAAAGCAAATGCAACAGCTTCACACACAGCACGTTATCTCACATCATAGTGTTGTAACTATTCATCACCATACCGTATTCACATTATGCGGTTTTGCACCCAAACTGCATAATGTCCTATTTCACAGAACGGATCGCGGGCGTTAAATGATGGAAGTGATGCAATAGCAGTAACAGAGTGTAAACATTAGTGTTTTCGTTTCCTTGCTAATGAGAGGAAATAAAAGGTTGTGTTCAGATTAGCGTGACATTGAACGATGTGACGTCTTCAAATGCGGAGTTCTGGCACAGGACAGTAAAAAAAAAGAAAAGAAAAAAAAAAAGCAGCATGACTGACAGATCTGTTGATGACTACAAGCATTATGTCGACTGTTGTTGACGGTTCATGCATTTTGTTTTGTCTAATTTGTAGCAAGAAACCTCAGCACCCGCCACCCTCCACCTTCTCTTTCATAGATCTGAAAACATGCGTCATTCTGTTGCTGCATGTGTGTGTGCTAGTGTATGTGTGTGTGTGTGTGTGTGTGTGTGTGTGTGTGTGTGTGTGTGTGTGTGTGTGTGTGTGTGTGTGTGTGTGTGTGAGAAATGTCTATTTCCGTGAGAATACAAAGCGGATGAAGATGGAGAAACAAGAACAACAAATTCAGTAAGATAGAGACAGAGAGAGAGAGAGAGAGAGAGAGAGAGAGAGTCAAGAAGAAGTGCTCACACCTCCGCTAATTAAGAAGTGATGAAACTAAGCCGAACAGCAAGAAACGACAAACATCGAGGGTACTATTTTCAGGGCAGATCAAAGCGGCATTCCCCATGAGTCAAGCTAAGGCCTACTACATGCGCAATTAAAGTGCCCTTACAAAGGCGCAGTACATTTTTTTCTCCTTCCTGATGACACCTCTTGTCTCACTGAAGGTTTGCATGAACAGACTTGAACAGTTACATGGAACTGTTCTGGACAAGCCTTGCATTTGTAAATACATTAAAAAATATATTTTATTGAATTATAAATATTCGATAGATAGATAGATAGATAGATAGATAGATAGATAGATAGATAGATAGATAGATAGATAGATAGATAGATAGATATTAGGCAAAAAGTTTGTTCTGCAGTAGAATTAAACTATACTAGACCATGGGACATTAAACAACGTACTGTAGCATATGAAAGGACAACATTAGACATAAAACACTGTAACATAGACCAAGACTGTAGACATTAGACAGACGACACCGTAACATATGACACCAAACAGCTTAGCACTGGACATTATACAAAATAACATTGGACAATAACATTGGACATCATAACATTAGACAATAAAAACTATAACGTGAAATGTTAGTCACTATAACAATGGACATTACACTTTGAAATATTAGACAGTAGACGGCATAACATTAGTAAGTAAAGCCTTTATTTTGTCACATATACATTACAGCACAGTGAAATTCCTTCTTCACATATCCCAACTGGTGTCAGAGCGCAGGGTCAGCCACGGTACAGCGCCCCTGGAGCAGTTAGGGTTAAGGGCCTTGCTCAAGGGCCCAACAATGGCTGAGCTGGGAATCAAGCCGCCGATCTTCTGATGAATAACTCAGTGCCTTAGCCCTCTGAGCCACCACTGCCCACAATAGACACCACAGTTCACAACATCAGACACCATAACATACTAGAATAGACACCAGGACCTTATGCACAGGTGTGCTATAGCAGTAAGACCACATGCTATTTACATATTAACACATATTTACATATTAACTATATACAATACAGTACCAGTAAAGGCTCACCCATGCCTTTTGTGGTCATCAAAAGCCAGCCCGTCTGGTCCGATCCTATTCATAATCACCCATAATGCAGCCCAAATCGCTAAAAAAACTCAATGCTGGCCTCAACAGAAAGACATTCAAACACCCAGGGCAGCACATGGAGCCCAGCAAGCAAAGAGCCCAAGAGTGCCGACCTGGCCTCCAAACTCCCCAGATGCCAAATATCTTTTCAGAATTAATACTGAGATCAACCAAATATGTAGAATTTATAGGGGAAAAAAGGAAACCTGTGCATATTTGTAAAAAAAAAAAAAAAAAAA
>JAAGKR010000944.1:0-58220 GCA_011419295.1 Clarias macrocephalus
GCTAATTATAACTGTTGCCTTCTACGTTGTTGACCTTTTTTTTCCTCTGATTACGTCCTCAGCTTCACGACTCGGAATTGTTCGCTACGCTGATTGATAACCCGGCTTTGACCCACTGCTTTCGTTTTTGTCTCCGACTCTCTCTCAAACTGCACGCCGGATTCAGCGTGCGCGCTGCAGCCTTCACCTCTCCACACAGCCGCGCTCACGCGGCCGCTGCCCTCTCTCAACCCGCGCGTCGGATCGTGCACGCGCACTGCCGCTTTCATCTTTCCACACAGCCGCGCTCACGCGGCCGCTGCTCTCTCTCAATCTGCGCGGCGGATTGTGCACGCTCATTTCTCTACACCGCACGCGCTCTGTGCCACGCGTTCGTTAACCCCTGTCTACAGCCACTGCCAAGCCACGACACTACCCAGTTCAGACAGCATCTCAAAGTACTGTATCCTCGATTAAACAAAAGGAGAAGTTTGACTGTTATATTGTGCATTAAAATCAATTATATTGAACCCTATCTGTTGTGTCTGCTTCTGGGTCCGCCAAGCCTGTCTCACACGGACCAGCCGTGACAATTTACATAAGTGCACAAATGTAAATGTAAAGCAAACGCAATTATTAATTTATTGTGTATACTTAACTTCATTCTGCCGTTTAAGTTATATGAAAAATAACGTGCCTACCAGCCCACTATTATTTTCTGTTTAAATTTAAAGATGACCATGTGTGAGTGAAAAAAGATACAAGTACAACAAAGAATACAAAAGTGTATAATTATTAATAAAGTTCACCTAAAACAATATTGTTTCCGATGCTGAAGCGAACATATTTTTGTTTTACAATAGATCTTTCATGATGAATATGTGTATGCGCTTTAAATATACAGTAAACAATAAACAATCTGCCTTTTGCAAAGTGAAAGTGATTGCCGTTGATCAAAAGGCTGATAAACGCGTGTGCAGATATGAGCAGATTTATTGATAAAACTGCAGACATACACCCATAGAAATGGAACAAACTAATATATAGTCTATTTGCTGAATACAATGCGACAGCGCACTCTGAGGTGAACACCCGCAAAACCCAATTACTGTAATCCCTCTTCTCACCTTTCATTCCTGATAGGTGTGAAGTTATAAAACTGGTTTCACTGATAGGGGAAATTGGAAGAATTGATGGCTTTAATTAGTTAATGAATAAAAAGTCTTAAATTGTATTTCACCTGCAAAACATAAAATAAATAGAAATAAGAGATTTAATGATAGCAATTTCATCAGACGTCATAGTTGGATATGATACTTCGATTGTAATTCATAAATTTACTGAATATATTCAGATTTTGTAAAATAACGAAAACTGATTTCTCCGTTTCCTTCCTAGAGCTTTTGACTGCATCACAATGAACTGAAGCTCAGCACGTCTTCTTTCCTTGTTTTAATCTGTAATATTTAATTGAAATATATTTCGCATATATGCCTAAATATTCCTTTTTGATTTATAGACAGGTGTATTATATTTTATCTGCATTACTGCGAGACACGATGACTGATGGGAAATGTTTCATTCTCTTTTTCTGGTGAAGTGAAGACCTGTTGTTCAGTTGTTCCCATTACAATTCCATTTGAACTGAGCAGTTTCAATCCCTGCGGTTTGGAATTACACAATACAGAGCAAAAGTTTGGACACACCTTCTCATTCAGCGAGTTTTCTTTCTTGTGTTCTTTATTGTGTTCTGTAGCCCAAACGCGTCTCTTCTGCTTGTTGCCTGTCCTTAGCAGTGGTTTCCTAGCAGATCTTCTACCATGAAGGCCTGATTCACACAGTCTCCTCTTAACAGTTGTTCTAGAGACGTGTCTGCTGCTAGAACTCTGTGTGGCATTGACCTGCTCTCTGATCTGAGCTGCTGTTAACCTGCGATTTCTGAGGCTGGTGACTCGGATGAACTTATCCTCCGCAGCAGAGGCGACTCTTGGTCTTCATTTCCTGGGCCGGTCCGCATGTGAGCCAGTTTCTTTGTAGCACTTGATGGTTTTTGTGACTGCACTTGGGGACACTTTCAAAGTTTTCCCAATTTTTCGGACTGACTGACCTTCATTTCTTAAAGTAATGATGCCATTCGTTTTTCTTTACTTAGCTGCTTTTTTCTTGCCATAATACAAATTCAAACTCTTTGAATGAGAAGGTGTGTCCAAACTTTTGGTCTGTACTGTACTTCTGGCTGATCAGAATGCACCTTGAGTATCATGAATTATGTGTGTGTGTGCATCTCACAGGTGTGTCTCCACGGAGAGTTTCTGCTCGTTTCTGCTCGTCTCATAGGTGTGTGCACACAGAGGGTTTTTGTGTGTGCGCGTGCATCTCATAGATGTGTGTGTGCGCATTTCATATGTAGTTGAAAAATAAAAAAGGAGATTCTACTGTATAATATTTATTTATACTGATATTATAAATAAAAAATGCTTCCTTTATGTGACTTCCTTTAATTTTTATTTAAATTTTCGATAACTTTCTTTTGCTTGTGTAAAACTGCTTTATTGAATTTTGTTAAGCGGCCAAGAAGCAGAGAAGACACAGCCAATCAGAAGTAGTGTCGTAGTCTGTGATTGACTAGTTTATTGGCAGTTTTGTAACACTGGACAAAATTAAGCGAGCATACAGGCTTAGTCCTGTTCACACCTGGGGAAGGGTGCATTATTTGCATTTGAATGTTGTCTGAAAATGACAACATAGAGGATGACAATGCAACTGAGATGAATAGAGGCCCTGATTATACTGCATAAAAATTATTTAGTACAACAAAATTTGTGGGAAAAAAATCCTATGAAATATTTAAACAAATGTAGGACAGTTAATTTTTTGAGTTATTCTAATTCTCTGTTCTCTTAATTCTCTGTTGTTAATTTTTCCATTTATTTCTATATTTAAAGTTTGATGTCTTTAAATGTAACATGTTTTAATATACACTCTAAAAGCTGCTGGGTTAAAAAACAATCCAAACCTTAACCCAGCCGCTAGGTCACTATCGGACAGAACACGCGCAGGGTTGTTTTGACCCAAGTGCTGGGTTTTACCATTTAACCCTGGGTTGTTCATTTTACCCAATCAGTGGGTAAAATTCACACTCTAGTTGAGTTATATGTTTAGGTGCTGGGATTTTTATTTGTTCCAACCACTGGGTAAATTAACACTCTTGCTGGATTGACACATTCCATTTGATTTTGTTTTACCAAAAAAGTTCCAAAATGTACAAAACTTTACATAATGTAAATACAGTAGATTGCCTATTAGAAATACCCCAAATGAAATTAATCTGCTGTTTTAATCACTGCAGAGATAATTAGCCAGTGTTAGTTTTCAGAAGTTCTTTCCAAGGTGTGGCTGCTTTGGGTGGGCACATGAGCTCAAAGTGCCTGTGGATTGTCTGGAGTTCAAATCTCCAAAAAACGTTGTGTTTTGAAACCTTCTAGATAAAACATAATACACCTGTCCATAAATAAAAATTCATATTTAGGCCTATACACAAAATATATTTCAATATCACAGATTAAAACAAGGAAAGAAGACGTGCTGAGCTTCAGTTCATTGTGATGCGGACAAAAGGTCTGGAGAGGAAACGGAGACATTTCTTTGTCCGTTTTTTGCATTGAGTTTAACCATGTAGCACTTTTACTATTCATAGCAAAAACAACCCAACAGTGTGATTAAAGTAGCCAAAATAATCCAGAATTTTGACCCAGCATGAATAACTCAATAATGTATCTTTAAAGTGTACTACAGTACTACTAACAATAATAATAATGAATGGAGAAAGCGCAGTCGCGTTGTAATCAGCAAGTGGCATATAATTTTTTTGTGTTTGTTGCATTTCTCGGGGAGTATGTCTGCAGTTTTATCAATAAATCTGCTCATATCTGCACATGCGGTTATCAGCCTTATGATGAAAAATCACGTTCACTTTGCAAAAGGCAGTGTTTATTGTTTAGTGTATATTTAAAGCGCATATACACAATAAAACAATATTGTTTTAGGGTAACTGTCATGAATTCGGGTGCGAGGCATAAACGCAGCGGTCCAGGTTTTAAAGGAAACTATGTTTTTATTGTAAACAAAAAGCCAGGGAAATCATACAAAACAAAGACACTTTATAAGTAAAACAAAACCAAAACACGAATAAAGATAACGGGAAACACAGACTAAACTTACACACTTTTACGGGATGAAATCAACAGATGCAAGACAAAAACTAAACTCAAAACAACCTATTTATAAAGAAACTAATAATCAACTCGGTTCAGGTGAGCGCCCCACGTCACCTGACCGAGGTGCATAATGGGAAATGAAATGAAAACAAAAGGAACTACAAACAAAATCACAGGGCGCTTTGGCGCCCTCTAGGAGTTATCCCTGACAGTAACTTATCATACACTTTTGTATTCTTTGTTGCACTTCGTCTTTTTGCACACACACAGGCACGTTACAATGATAATAATAATAATAATAATAATAATAATAATAATAATAATAATAATAAATGCAAATAATAATAAATGTAAAAATGTACTTTTACTCACTACATTTTAAAGAGAGATTAGTTACTTTTCAGATGATGATTGTGATGATGATTGTGTGTGCAAAAGTGTATTTATTTTCTATTCTATACATAAATGTTTATCCTATTGACCAATGGCAACCGATCCCACCCATTTGATCTCTGGACTGCAGATTATTCTGGCTCCTTTTTCAAGCATCTCAAACAAGCCCACTTCTTAAGGCAAGATTAGAAGTTATTTAACTAAATAGTTACCATACTGAGCAAAAGAGCTGCAACCTGCTATGTGTTTGTTTGTTTGTTTTCTTATAAAAAGCTTATACTGCTTTGGAGATTCCTTTAACCTTGTTGTACACTATATGTTTGCACTATGCCCACACTTAATTGTTTAGACTACTTGCATTACACAGGGTACCAATGGTAGCAACTAGCTAAAACGTACTAATGCTGAATGTTATTTAACATTCTATATATAATATTCTTTTGTGAACTCTAGACAGGCAGCCATCTTAAGATGTGAGAAGCCTAGTGTACAGTATGTACCCAACAGACCCCAGACATAAGAAGTACAGTAGCCAGGCATAAGCTGATGTAATCTTTGTACCCTGAGCATCCAAAAGTACCTGATGTCCCTAGACATAATGTAATGTCAGCTGATATAATGTAACCCTAGACATGATGTAATGCCAACAGCCCCAGACATGAGGTAATCCCAGATATGGGGTGATCTTAACTGTGATGTAACAGGTACTGGATACATGTGCAGACATGTCAAATTAAAGGGACACAGACAAATAATCAAAAGACACACACTCATCTTAATGAATAATAAGTTTAATAAGAGTAGACACAAAATAAAATAATAAGTGCATCTACATAATGAGTAATATAAAATACAAAGTATAAGGCCCAACATAAAAGTACAGTAAAATAGGGGGGCTGGTTAAGCATCAAATAACAGAATAAATAAATTCTCAAACCTTCTTTGAGGCAGAACAACACCAATGGAACAATTGTTAGACCTCCCTTGAGGCTGAACAACACCAAAAGTAAGATCAGTGAGAGGAATAAAAATAGAAGCGCCTCAATTTAGAGTTGCCTCAGGCGCTGAAGGAAAAATCGTTTGGGTAACAATAGACACTTTAGAATTAGTCTGAGCACCAACACTTCTTTGACCAACAGGCCTTAAGATAGATTGGGCTGGAGTACTAGACTTTAGTCGCACAGGCCTGAAAGCATGTGAAGGAGGGCTATTTGCCTCCGGACGCGGCCTCTTAGAAGTACCGGGCTCGGAGTCATCCTTCCTGACATAAGTAAGACCATTCTTGTGTAGAAAGTGTGTCAAATGTTCATCAGACTCATTTTGGCAAAAGTCACTGAGGCCCGGTCCGCGATAGGTTCAGTAGGAATGTAATCCTCAAAAAGGTTATGCTCTGGACTGTCCTGGCTGTCCGAGTCGTCCAAAGGGATGTAGTCAGCACTTGAGCAGTTGTGCTTAGCTATAACAATAAAATAAAAAATACATAAATACAATAAATTAGGAAAATAAGGCAAATAATTAAAAGGAGTGCGACAGAGATGCTTACCCATGGCCTGTCTGTTGAGAACTGTAGAGTAAACCGGAAGTACCAAGAATATATAATAAAATAAGCGCCACCCCTGTATTTTTTAATAATAAATAAACCAAGTGTAAAGATAATGGAAAATTATTTGAAAGAAAAATAGATTATAATGGGGAAAAGATATGGAGTGAGATGACGAGGTATATGACATAAGGAAACAAGATAAGTGTAATTATAATGGGTGACAATATTGGAAAAAGTTGGATTATAATGGATTAATAATTGGGGTAAGAAATGGAAAAAAAAATGTACAGAGGAGGGGACTAGGTGAGCGCCCCTCCTTTTGCAAACTGTATAAAATGACTGCTGATGTCACAGTCAAGTCAGTCGTTTGGGTTCACAACTTAGGCACTGCAAGGCTGGCTCACTTGGTTTTATTGCTGCAATAAATCCTTCATCCAGATCTACAAGGAATCCGGAGTCTTTATTTGGTTCTTTTTATTAAGTTATAGAATTTGTTTAAATATTTACAATTAAGGCAATAGCAACAAGTGGAAGAAAAGTCTCCCACAGTGGTGCACCTTTTTTCACTTTATTTCTTGTTTGTATAATACACGTTTGATTTATTTAATTGTTTATGTGTTTGTCCTTTTTGCTCGCCCGTTTTTAATGTAACACCGACACAAAGATAAAGATCTCTTAATTTGTGTAGCTTCAGTTAATCTAAACTTAGCTGATCGTTACATAGTGATGCCCCATGTGAGGATCTTTTTTTATTTATTAATTTTTTTATAATTTTTTTTTTAAGTGTGTTGATTTTGTTGTTGGGATCGCAGAACGAAATGGACAGGGATGTTCATACCAAAATGGCCGTCGTAGAGGCACAGGGATATGTACAAGCCATGGTAGATTTTACAGTAGGCTCTTACATAACCCGTCATAATCCCGCGGCTGAGATAACATCATTATTAAGTTCTTTGTACATTTTTCCAGAACATTCGGATGATGATGATGATAATGATGCTGTGTCTGTTATGGGTGTGTTACAACCTATGCAAGCAGATGTGAATCAGATTAAAGTGGATTTACTGGCTCTTGGGGAGAAAGTAAATGCACTTGAGCTTGGTTTCAAACAATCCCTTGATAGCACCATAAACAGGGAAACCAATTTTCGGCAGGCCGTGGATGCTAGGTTAGCAGAGCTGTAGAGCTACTTCCAGGAGGCCTTATAGAAGCTGGAGAAGGCGGTTACAGACTGTTTTTTATGGAGAGATGCTATGTGGGAGAAGCAGATGAGGAAGCTAGTGCTATTCTCACTAGCACGCCCACTCTCCACAGACTACAGACCCATGCGTCATTGCACCTTTCTGCTCTGTAAACACCCAGGACTCCGGTCATAGCACTAGGGCGAGGTGCAACACACCAAGTAAGCAACATAACCCTTGACATCCCTCCACCAGTTACCACACCCTCATCTCATTTGCTTAACTCCACAGTTATGCCGCCCACTTCCTCTTTCGGTGCTCTCCCACCTATCCACCTTGAGTTCCCCTCGTTTGGACACTCCTCTGAGACAGAAGACATGTTCCACTTCATTGAGCAGTGTGAGAACTCTTAGGAGATCAGGCCACTTCCCAGCATGGAGCTCGTCGGAACCCTTAGCACAGTACTTCGAGGAGCTAGTGGAAGGCGGAAAAGTGCAAGGTAAAAGATTTGAGTCTTTCAGAGAAGTGTTCCAGGCTGCATTTCTTCCAGAAGACTAGCTCACTGAAGTAGAGGACAAATTAAGGTTGCTGGTACAACAGCCTGGACAATGCCTGAGAGACTTCGCCTATGACTACAGAGCCCTCTGCCTGAAGTGGAAGCCTGATATCTCAGAAGAGGAGCTGGTCAGTCGCATCCTTAATATCATTAACCCCAGAATGGCTGGCTGTCTCAGAGGCACAGTGAACACTGTGGAACAGCTGGTGAAGGTGGCATCAATGGTGGAAAAGGACAGTACTGGAGGGAAGATTTACTGGCAGAAGGTGGGTTCACAGAGCAGCAAGGAGAAGATGAGCAAGAAATTAGTAGAATGGAGTTTGTCAAAACCCCTAGCTGGACTCTCCATTGCTCAGCCTCATTCAGCCACGTCTCTTCCTCTGGTACCGGTGTCAGCGCCGGGAAAGGAGGTGAAGGCAGTGCTGGATACAGGCAGTACTTACACTCTCATGCAGGAGACCCTTAACACCTTTTTTTCACTTTATCCCTTGTTTGTATAATACACATTTGATTTATTTAATTGTTTATGTGTTTGTCCTTTTTGCTCACTCGTTTTTAATGCAACATCGACTAAAAGATAAAGATCTCTCAATTTGTGTAGCCTTAGTTAATCTAAACTTGGCTGATTGTTACACTTTGTCTAAAATCTTATGTAGTGTCACTCCTCTCTGTCCAGTCATGTCTAAACCAACCAGGCAAATCATTAACATAACTTTTGTTAAATAGGTTAAACAAGGTCTTATGAACCTGTAAATCATCTAAACACAACAAGTGAACTGTACATTTATTTTTTTAGTATTCAATTTATGCTTGGTCAGATAGATATTTTCACGGAAACGCCAGGCTCCGTCCTCAGTCAACATCCCCAATCACCTGAATTCTAATCACACACCTGAACCTCATCAACACAAATACACCTCACTTCCCTTCACTCAGTGTCTGGTCTCCAATACAGACAAAGACGCCATGATCTGTGATTTCCTGCTATCTTTCCACGCCTCATCTTCTGCCCTCTCATCTCATTGTTTCACCTACCTCCATGTTGTATTCGTCATTCCTTCAGTCTGTGATTATCCATCCACCAGCTCCAGCACCATTACAGTTAAGACATTCCAGTTCAATCTCTCTATCTCTCCTTTAAAACATATTGTTAATTAATCGCCCGGTCGGGTTCTCTACATGTTTGTCTGTGGAGTATGTCATTCTGTAAAAGAAGTCCAGACCCGCAAAAATGAATCTGACCAGCACGGATCCAATACAAGAGCTGGTGGACCTACTACGCCAAGCTTTCACCTCACCCGCGCAAATTACGGCAACAATTACTTCTTCTACGACACAGCCCAGTCCAGCCAGTCCATCACCAGCGCCCTACTCTGGTGCAGCAGAGAACTGCAATGGATTTCTCCTTCAGTGTGCACTAACCTTCGAGATGCAGCCTCACAGGTTTCCCACAGACTGATAAAAAATTGCTTACATCATATCTCTTCTTACAGGAAAAGCACTACAGTGGGCCGAAGCCATTTGGCAGCAAAATGGAAATGTAATACATAATTATGATGATTTTGTTTCACATTTTAAGGAAGTATTCAATCAGTCGGCCAACTTCTCCACCACTGGAGAACTGAATCAGGAAAATGACTCAATTAATGACTGTTTTGACTTTCCGAACTCTAGCAGCCTCCAGTGGTTTGAATGAAGCATCCTTACTCACCAAGTTCCGGCAAGAACTAGATCCCAAGGCTGCAACTCGCGGTGCAGGACGACTCCATCGGCTTGGAACAGTTCATTAGCAAGTCCATCCAATCATCTGCAAGAACGCATCACCGAAACCTCTGCATCCTAAAGATCTTCTGCAGTTCTCCACCCACCTGAACCGGAGCCAATGCAATTGGATCATCACTCCTTCTCTTGTCTCACTTCCTCAGAAAGACAATGCCGGCTTTTGTGTAGGGAAGGGACATGTCCGTCAAAGACATGTCAGCCTCCTCATGAACATGGCTGAACATGTCAGAAGGTAGTGAGAGGATGCCAGAAATGGACACTTACCCTTGGAAAACTGTTAGCCTACTAATTCCCCGGTGTCCGTGGTCACACCTAGGGGTAAACTTTGTCACGGACCTTCCCTGTTTTGAGGGCAACAGCTGCATACTGTTATAGTGGATCGGTTTTCAAAGTCTTTTCATCTGGTTTCCTTAAAAGGCCTCCCCTCTGCTAAAGAAACAGCAGAGATCCTCTTCAACCAGGTTTTCTGGATTTTTGGGATCCCGGAGGACATTGTATCTGACAGGTGACCACAGTTTGTGTGAAGATTCTGGAAAGCTTTTTTTAAACTTCTGGGTGTGACCGTAAGCCTATCTTCTGAATACCATCACCAAAGCAATGGTCAAATCGAGCGTACGATCCAGGAGATAGGCAGAAGGCAGTTACCTCCGTAACTTCTGTCATGATCATCAGCACTCCTCGAGCCAGTTCATTGCCTGGGCAGAGTACACAGAGTACGAGAGTCTCTATCTCTCCATTAATACATATTGTTAATAAAACCCGGTCAGGTTTTCTACATCTTTGTCTGTGGAGTCTGTCATTCCGTAACAGATATCCAGAAAGAAAAAAAAACATTTTGCTGTGGTGCATAAAGTACATTTTAGAACATATACTTAGTACTTCTACCTTAGTAAGAAAATTGAAGTGGTAGAGGAAGTTGAAAGAACTTGTCCTTTTACTGGAGCATTGCATTTGTGTACTACAGTCACCTAATGGAATATTAGTGTCCATGTTAACTACTTTATCTTGACAATATAATTGTAATAACATATGTTAGACTTGGTAACATTATATAATTACATAATAATTTTATAAAACATTTATAAAATTTTATATAGACCTTGGGTTGGTGTTTGTTGCTTGCATTTCATTTGTCATCAACATTTCTTTGCCACCCTGTTGTATCATAGATTTGCAATGTCCTATTCAAAGTTTCATGTTTTGTTTGCTTATGTTTGAAGTTTATTGAAAAGTATTTGCTTCTGCAATTGTTTCTTACCTGCAATCACATAACTGTGACAGATAATAATAGCTTTAAAATTTGTGTACATGCTGAGATGCTTTTAAGCTCACTACGGAGTGATTGTGAGTTACCGTATTGTTTTGGCAGCTCATTCCAAGCTGGCCCTCAGAACTGTAACTCACTCAATATTTATAAATGTTATATATACTCTAAATACTGTTTAGTGAAAATCTGTTTTGTAAATACACAAATGAGCCTTTAATGAAAAAAAAGACAAAAAAAAAGACAAAAAAAAGTGGTTCAGTAAACACCCCGTTCCTAATATTTACCATAATTGTACACTTTTTTTTTTTTTTTTACACTTTTTACACATTACAGCTCAATCTCAGTTAAAAAGATCCCAATACAGAAATGAAACAGTTCATTTTAAACTTGTAAAGATTTCACTTGGAACAGGAGGATTAGCGAATATTTCTTCTACATGCATTACAAAACAACTGGATAAACTTTATTTGACATAAAGATGCATTTTTACACACAGGATAAGTATTGTTTAGTACAAATAGTAGTTTTTATTTTTAAATCCTCTACACAATGTGCAAATGTTTTGAGTAAAAATTGTGAAGAATCCTTTTTTTATATATTATATTATATTATAATGTAACTGAGATAATACAAATTATATATTTCTTCCAACTACAGACAGAAACATCTGTTTCAAATTTATAAACAGTAAATGATATATAAGATTAGCTACGCACTTTGCTTTGGGCAACTGAGGAATAGACAGCACATGGATCCACCTTGTCATCGTGTCTCTTGGTCCTCTTGGTTTTCATTTTAGAAAACTGTAGTGCAGCATAATTCAGAGAGTCAGATTCACCAGCCTGCGGGAACAAAGTGAAGAATACTTTTTTATATTATATTATATTATATTATATTATATTATATTATATTATATTATATTATATTATATTATGATTATATTATAATTATATTATATTATATTATATTATATTATATTATATTATATTATATTATATTATATTATATTATATTATATAAATTAAATATTTCTTCCAACTACAGACAGAAACATCTGTTTCATACTTATAAACAATATAAGTAAATGATATATAAGATTAGCTACGCACTTTGCTTTGGGCAACTGAGGAATAGACAGCACATGGATCCACCTTGTCATCGTGTCTCTTGGTCCGCTTCGTTTTCATTTTAGAAAACTGTAGTGCAGCATAATTCAGAGAGTCAGATTCACCAGCCTGCGGGAACAAAGAAAATACACAAAGATAATAAAATATAAATATAAATAAATAATAAATCTGGTAAATAACAAATCTAGCATATTTTCTCAAGATGTGTTTATTGACCTGAAGTGAGGATTAATAGAGATTAGATTATAAAGTGAATATAAAGTTGCTATAATATTTTGCCATTTGTCATCAAATAAACTCAATTTTTACTGAATGGTTAAAATTTTTATATGACCCAGAAAAATACAAATATATTGATTTCTGTTAAAAAAAAATAAATCAATATAATCATTCTATATTACTCAGAATTACCTCATTATCTTCTGCTGCAGCACCTAATGCAAAACAACAACATAATAATAATTATTATTATTATTATTATTATTATTATTATTACTATCATTATTATTATAGGAGTAATCATTGACCTGTGTAAGTTTTTCTGTGCTTCAGTATGATGAAGATCAGGACACTGAGAAGAATCACACTCACTGCACCAAACCCCACAGACAGCATGAAGAACACAGCAGGAGAGTCTGAACCTTGGAGAGAAACATTTCAATCATTAAGCCTGCATCATATTGTACTTTAAACATGTACAGAAATCTATGCTAGAAAAAGAAACAACCGACCTGTTGCTTTGTCCTTGGGAAGCTTAATATTTACATCTGAACAAAGAAAGATTCATCATTTATAACCTCAGTCATCTTAATCAACTTTTACAAAAGCTATTGACTCTGTATAAATTTACCTTTCACATGTAACGAGGTCGAGTTACTAAAGTTAACTTGGTTCAGTTCCATGTAGCTGCAGTAGTAGAGTCCTGAATCAGAGACGTTTACTGCAGTGATGGTGAGAGACGTGTTCTTGTCATGAACAGACATCACTATTCCCTTATTCTCAGTAAAGAAGTAACAGTCTGCTAATGAATATGGTATCATAATTTTTTTACACCCAATAAGGAGTGGAACTGAATCACTCGTGTGTTTAAACCAGTAGATGTGTCCTGTTTTAGTCAGGTCATGTTGGCACCAAATAGTGACTTTATCTCCAACTTCTGCCTCTAAAGTTAAAAAGCACAGAATCTCTGAGAGCAAACCTGCAACACACACACACACACACACACACACACACACACACACACACACACACACACACACATTTATAACACAGCACATATTTTATTTTCATATAACATATTGTTTAAGCAATATTCTAATTTATTAAACAATATTAATAAATGCAGTTTTTTTTTTCTTTCAAAATGGCATATTCTCTGTAACGTTACATCTTAGACAAAATATTTTCCTTTCTATTTTTGGAACTTGCACATTTCTGAATAATCAATTTGTTAATTATACATTCATGTAATCAATAATGTATATAAGCTTAAAAATAATTTATTAAGTCCATCATTAAGATGATTAAGACTTACCCATGACACAGAGAAACACACACAGAGCTTTAACCTGCACCATTGTGTATCAGCCGAGAGACAAAGAGGAAACAGTCTGATGGGTAAAACTAATGCTGGTTTATCTGTGTGTAAGGGGTGTGAAGTTTTGTGCAGCCTACAACATCTAGGAAAAACAGAAGAAACAAAACCTAACCTATCTAAAATAGATGTTTTTTCTTCCACCATTTCTGTAAAAGATTATTTGACATATTTATATATGTTCATTCAGATACAATGTCAAGTTTACTACAAATACGCTAATGTATAGGATGTAGAGTTTGGTATGAAAACATTATGATACATTTAGATATTAGATGTTTGGTGTGTGTGTATGTGTGTGTTTGAGAAACTACATGTTTATTTATATGTATTTATATTTATAGCTTTTGTAAGTACCCTGGATGCTGTGCATTCTGTAGATATTCTCTGTAGATGGATACTATGTAGATATTATGTTAGTTGTACAGTAAGTGTAGTGTGCGCTGATGCCTCACAGCTCCAGATCCTTCTGTGTTTCCAGGATAAAGTGTTTACTGAAGATGAATGAACAGATAATTAATTTTCCAATAACCTATACATCAGTTTAATATCTGTCTGTATGAAAGTTATTGTTAACTTGAATATTTCATTAGGTTCAGTGCCGTGCTCTCACAGTGACGTATTACAGAGGAAAAGACCTTTGCTCAGTGTTTATTGCAGAGTGACATCAATTTAATTATGCAAACTAATTATTTGAATTTAGCCATTTTATAATGCATGATCTTGGGAATCTAAATGTGTTGAATATATTTATAACTATAATATATTTTTACATTTAAATATCAATAGTGTGAACTGGTCTATAAAAAACAGTTATAAACTATGAACAACAGGTATTAGAAACAAAATCTTTCTTCTTTTTTCCTCTTTTTCTTTTTGCAAAACAAATAGTGGAAATAGTGTGTATGGTAGCAAAGCAGCCGGTGGGTAAAACCAGATAAACCACAGATGAGGGTGTCAGTTCTCACAGTTCAGATGCAGCATCATGCGTGCAAACGTACCATGTGTGAGGTCTGTGGTCAGAAAACAGTCAAACGATAAAAATAAACATGGCTGCAGTGTTCAAGCTAAAAACATGTGGTATAAGAGATGGCCTCAAATAACTACAAAACAGTTGAGATAATAAAGAAATTTAGTTGGCTATAACATAATTTTGTTATTGGCCTAAAAAAATTGGAACATAAGCACTCAGTCCCATAATGACAAGGTAAAAACCTTTAAGAGTTTTTTTTTTTTCTTGAGATTTTGTTCCTTTGATTCAGTACTATATAGAAGCAGCTTTAAAAACTGTTACAGCTTTTGTACGCAGGGATTTGACCAGTTAACTGTTAACATACATTTGATCAACCAGGTAACCGGTAACATACTTCCTCAGCTCTCCTTATGTTGTATAGGGCTTAAGGCTAGGATTTGGCTGGGCCGCTTAACTACAGAACAGACCTAGAAAAAATTCAAATAACACCAGATGCACAGAATCATCTTGAGCATTGCACAGTGCCACAATAATGTTTTTATTTGTTATATTTGTTCAATTTATGACATAAAAAATAACTATGCACCAATGTTTGCTGAAAATATTGTGCATTTTTTCCATTTCCAAAAGAGACTGTGTTAACATCTTTTCAATTAAAAAATCACCCAAATCTCTTATTTATCTAAGGGTGCCCAAACATTTGCACAAGCCTGTACAAAGCAGTACTTTACAAGTTTGATCTGTAGCTAGTTGCACTTTGCATGTTTGCATGCTTAATAAACACTGCTTTGGGTAAATAATAATAATAATAATAATAATAATAATTTTTATTTGTAGGCGCCTTTCATGACACTCAAGGACACTTTACATACCATAAAAAACAACATACAAACATGGAAAAAATAAATAGATAAATAAATAAAATAAAAAAAAATATGCACACAATAGTGTTAAGAATATGTCTACCTGAATAGATGTGTTTTCAAACGGGATTTAAAAACAGTGATAGAGTTACTGTTACGGATATCGGAAGGTAGTAGGTTCCACAGGTAGGGGGCAGCGTAGCTAAAAGCTCGAGAGCCCATGGTTGCCAAACGCATAGGAGGAAGAACCAGGTTTAATGATGATAATGATCGCAGATTTCTAGAAGGAGTATAGGTTAAGAGAAGATTTGTTAAATATGACGGAGTCAGGTTATGTAATGCCTTATAAGCGAGAAGCAGAATTTTATAATGTATGCGCTGTTGGACGGGAAGCCAGTGTAGTTGTTGAAGAACAGGAGTTATGTGGTCCATTGTAGGAGTTCTAGATAGTATTCTAGCGGCTGAGTTCTGTACTAACTGTAGCTTGTGTAGGAGTTTGAGGGGAAGACCAAAAAAAAGAGCATTGCAATAATCTATGCGTGTGGTGACGAGAGTGTGTACCAAAATAGCAGCGCTCCTCATTGAGAGGGCCGGGCGGAGACGGTTAATGTTTCGGATGTGGTAGTACTCTGTCCTGGTGATATTGTTAATGTGTGCTTCAAAGGATAGAGTGCTGTCAAGGATAACACCCAGGCTTTTAACTTGTGTTGAAGCGGAGATTGTGGAAGCATCAATACTTAACGACAAACTACTGGTCTTCAATAGAGTATTTTTAGTGCCCACAAGGAGTATTTCAGTTTTACTACTGTTAAGTTTGAGAAGATTATTTGAGAACCATAACTTAATTTCAGCTAAACAGTTTGAAAGAGAAGATGGAGGAAGGTCAGAAGAAGGCTTGGAAGAAATACAGAGCTGGGTGTCATCAGCATAGCAGTAAAATAGGACACCATATTTCCGGAAAATATACCCCAGGGGCAGCAAGTAGATGATAAATAGTAAAGGCCCCAAAACTGACCCCTGAGGGACTCCTGCAGTGATGGGTGAAGATGCAGATTTGGTCTGGCCAAGCTGAACAAATTGAGTGCGGTGAGAGAGATATGAAGAAAACCAAGCCAAAGAAGTATCTACAACTCCAATTGACTTCAGTCTTTCTAATAGAATATTGTGGGAGATGGTGTCAAATGCTGAGGTTAAATTGAGAAGTATTAAAATAGACAGGAGTCCTGAATCAGCTGCTACCAGGAGATCATTCGATATTTTAACAAGGGCAGTCTCTGTGCTATGCTGAGGACGGAAACCTGATTGAAATTGCTCATATAAGTTATTAATTGACAGGTGGTTATGTACCTGTGCTGAAACAACCTTCTCTAGATTTTTTTATAGAAATGGCAGATTGGAAATTGGACGAAAATTATCAAAGTTGTTTGGATCAGGACCTGGTTTCTTGAGTATAGGAGTTATTAATGCAGTTTTAAAAAGATTGGGGACGATGCCAGAAGTCAGTGAAGAGTGGATGATCTCAGTGATGAATGGTAAGAGAACCGGAAGACAAACTTTGACTAATTGAGTTGGAAGGGGGTCTAACTGACAAGTAGTTGATTTCCGAATAACAGAAGCGATCTCATCGGTTGAAGGTAGTTTAAAAGTTGAAAGAGGAAAGTTAAGTACGTGTGAAAGAGTGAAGGAAAAAGGAGCTTGAGGAGGATCAGAGACAAACAGAGATTTATGTATATTCTCTGTTTTTTCAGAAAAATAAATGAGAAGAGTGTTACATAATTCAACTGTATGTACCTGTAAAGGCAGAGAATCTCGAGACCTTGAAATGTTTTTAACAACAGTAAAGAGAGTTCTTGTATTACCCTCATTAGATGTGATCAGATTTGAATAGTGCTCAGTTTTTGCTGTGTTAATAGCGGTTTTATATTGTTTCATATGGTCAGAATACATTTCTTTATGAATGACAAGTCCAGTTTTGATACACAAACGTTCTAGACAGCGACCTTGAGCTTTTAGCTTACGGAGATCAGATGTTCAGCATGTCATTGTATATTCTCAGTATTTGCTCCCTTGTTCTGCTCAGTGAACTGAAAGCTGTACTTTTTCTTTGCAAACTATGAAGCAGTATTATATTTTGAGATATTTTCACTAAGTCTATTAAGCTTCATGTTGGTCTGCTTTATTTACCCAGATAATTAGCACTGTTATAAGCAAATGCCAATTGTACACTTTCTTCATGCTGCACAGCAAAAATTTCTTTTAAAGAAATATTCACTAGTATAAAACATGGATCTTCTACAAATTTAGCCACAGTTAGTTAACGCCCTCTAGTTAACTCTTTATGCCACTGGTAAAGCTTGTGACAAATACCAATTTCCGGTATTTTCTGGACTGCTTAGATACAGTCAATTTGGTTTGTGTATCATTTGCCCCACAGATGTTCTGATAAAGTAATGTAAACTGAAATAATCTTGTTTCTAATATACTTGCTAAAACATTTACAAATTAATGTCAGCATGTGACACTGGCCAAGGTGTAGCACACAAAATTCATAGCTGTTGAAGAGGCCAACAAAACTATACCAAAGAAATTATATAACACCAAAAAGCTAAAGCTTGGAGCAATAGTCTGTGGTTATCTTTGTGACCTGGTTTTGGATATGAAACACCTTAAAGACTAAGATCAGTCTAAAGGTAAACCGATTAAACAAATCACTCAAGATCACTAAAGGTCTTTTGTGTGGGGAGACACACCAGTACTCTTTCTTGTATTGAGTGGTCCTTAGATCTTAGCATAATGTTCTGACTAACTGTAAGGTTTTGTAATATGATGAGGCAGGGGTGTGGTTAGACAAACTTAGATCACACATTTTTTTTCTTTTTTGAGTGACTTCCCGTCCTTAGTGCAGGATGTTACTGCTACTTCCATCCTGCTGCTGCTGAAACTGCTGTACAGTTGCATTTTTCTCAATAATAAAAAAATATTATAACAAAACATTCCAAACAAACAATCATTATATAAATTGAGTCAGCAATTTAAAATAAAGACTCAACTACACTGGACAATTGAAGATTGGGATGATCACCGGTCTTTTAACAGTCTATAACTGTCCAGAGGAACCTGATGTGGGCTTCTAATGTTTGCCCAGCCACCTCAGGGTTTGATGTTGATTGCGTGACTATAGACTTCCTGTCAGCTCATACCAGTCAGGTCTCTGCCTCTTTCCTTTGATCTTGCTTATGTACAAGGTGTTTCAGGTTGCAGGATGCTTTTTGTTTTAGCACCATTCTGTATATACACTAGAGACTTTTGCATGTGAAAAGCGCAGGAGATGTGAAGTGTATGAAAAACTCAAATCAGTCTGACTGGCACCAAGCCACAGTTAAAATCCGAGAGATCATGAACTTTTTCCCCCAGTCTTAACATGAACTGAAACTCTTGCTGTGTATCTACATGATTTTGCATGTCCTGTTGTGCTGTCATGCCTCAAATTTCTGATTCTTGCTTCATGTACTGAAGCCATGTTTTACCACCAATTCAATGTTTAGCTGCACACTGTTGTAAATGAAAATAAGATTTTTAACAGAATGGAACTCACCTGTGCCAATGTCATGCACAGGACATTCAGGGACTAGAGTCGGAACTCAGGCAGGAGATGAAGCTCTCACCTGGATCATTCGTCATGTCACAGTAATCAAAGAGAGACCATCACTGTCCCATCCTCGTCGCCAAAGTTGCTATACAGTAAATTATATAAAAATTTTCTGGATCTGTCCAGAGCATTAGATGACAAAGGAATCAGGAGACTCAGAGCTAGGGTTCAGCTCATCATTTTATTCAGTCAGTCTGGGCAATGGAATCCAAACATAAATAACAAAACGTCTCGGGTTACTTAGCTGTAACCCTGTTACCTGATAAAGCGGGAACGAGATGCTGCATGAAAACGCCAAGGGAACATCTCTTTGTTCTCCAGTTGTGAAGCCTGTGTATGTCAAAAATGCTGAATACTTCAGCTTATAACCTCAGTCAGGTGACGTCACCGAATAAGGTGCACTTGCAGGTTATAAATAGGAGTGAACCAGAAACTTAGGTCAATTTTGTCTGAAGGACGTCCGGGCACGCCAGCAGTGCGGCATTGAAACGCAGCATCTCGTTCCCGCTTTATTAGGGAACAGGGTTACAGCTAAGTAACCTGAGACGTTCCCTTTTAAAAGCTACACTCAATGCTGCGTGAAAACGTTATAGGAACGAGAATACCAACGCCGCCGCACTGCAAGTGTCTGGACCCCCAGGTTGTGTAGCGTGTGTGCACAATAGCCAAAGGAGGTCTCAGACTTAGCTCTGGGATGCTGACTCAAGGATCCGCGAGCCCGGAGCAGCATTGACATCCAGACTATAAAATCTAACAAACGTGTGCGGAGAGGACCAGCCTGCCGCATCATACACCTGCTGCAGGGGGACGCCTCTTGCCAGAGCAACTGATGAGTCAATTATGAGTCAAATGAGCCCTGATTCCCAGAGGCGAAGTGTGACCACGCGACTCATAGGCTAGGGCAATAGCCCAGGGGCAAAGTCTAGGCAGGATGGGGAGACTGACAGAGCCCGCAGATCTCCAATCCTCTTCAAAGAAGTAATAGCCATAAGAAAAACCATCTTAAGAGACAGAAGACTGACAGGCGCTGACTCTAGTGTTCGAAAGGGGTGTCAGCCAGGCCTTTGAGCACAATAGCTAAGTCCCACGACGGGACCGTCGCTCTAGTGGGCGGCCTCAACCGTTTAGCTCCATGAATAAAACGGGCAACTAAATGGTGTTTCCCCACAGAAACCCCATCGGTCAGAGCGTGACAACCGAAATAGCGGCTATGTACGTTCTGGGAGTACTAAGGTAGCTCTGCAAACGCCCTCTCATCAATAGCCCCGCCGGTGCTCAGGTCCTTCAGCAGGTCAGCCTGGTAAGCCTGGTGTGCAGTGAAGCACCAGCCTGACCCGCTGCCTGAAAAGCTTTCCCCACCAAAGCAGATGTTAATCTACATGGCTTGGAGGGGAGAGTAGGCTTTTTCAGGGAGGATGATGTCCCAGGAGAGAGATAGCCCTCAAGCGTCTCTTCTATCTGGGGCATCATCATATAACCGCGCGCTTTCACATCAACGATGTTCGAATAAATCGAAGTCGATGGCACAAAAACATGCGATGAATACGGCTTGCTCCATGAAAGAGTTAACTCATCATGGAGGTCACCAAAGAAAGGGAGAGAGACACGTTGAGGCTCCTCCTCCTGGCCACCCGACAGAAACCTGTCGTCTAATTTCGAGAGCTTGGGGGAATCTCGCTTCTACGGCCAGCCGACCGCACGCGTTATAACCTCCAATAATTCCTCAAACGTCCTGTCAACACTGGAGGAGCAATGTGAGGAGGCTACTTCCATAGAAGCGAGAGAGGAGGATTCTTCCGCTCCTTCACAAGAAGCGCCAGAGCGCGCTTGCGAAGCGGAAGCTAAAACTTCCGGATCCGGAGAGAGCGTGAGAGAAAGGGGGAATTTCGTCTTTTGCGCGTCTGCCAGATCAGCACGCGAGCCCCAGGAATGCGCCGCGGCTCGCGGTTTCTCTTTAAAGAAAGCGAGCCGCGCGCGAAGTGCCTTAATAGCTTTCCATTATCGGTAAGTAAAGTTTTTCTTTCCTACCGTGATTCTGTTGCACACACACACGCAAACACAAAGTGGTCCTGAAGACAAAAAGATCTGAGGATGTTTCCAGTTCACTCCTATTTATAACCTGCAGGTGCACCTTATTCGGTGACGTCATGCCTGGCACAGGTTATAAGCCGAAGGTATTTGGCGGTTTTGACATGCACAGGCTTCACAACTGGGCAAAGAGATGTTCCCATAGCGTTTTCACGCAGCATCGAGTGTAGCTTTTGAAAGGGAACACCTATTTTAAATGGAGATGCAAACATCAACCCAAGGCCAAGAAAAGAAAAAACAATAGAAGAAAAACACAATCACGGGCATAAACAGAAATGAGTAAACAAGGACACTTACGGAGATCACTCTGATATGAATTAATTTTTTTTTATTTAAATGCCAAATTAATTAAAATGCCATATTCATATTAAACATTAGAGAAATTTTAAAATAAATCTCTCAACACACACTGCAGTGCACGGCTGTGACATGCACACTGCTGATATTTTAGTTCAATTGTGTTGCTTTGACATTGTAGATGTGAAATATAAAATTGGGTGTCTGCCTCATTTAACGGCAGCTAGTGGTGCCATGGTCAGACAACGTTTCCCCAAACTTCCTCGAGTCAAGTCTTTTTATTGTCATTTCAACCATATACAGTTTAGTACTCAGTGAAAATAAACAACATTCCTGCTGGACCAATGTGCTACATACATACAGTACCACATAAATTAATAACATAAATAAACAAAACTAGTAATCCAGTAGGTGTCCTAGCTAACTAGGACACCTAAGGCACGACATAAATTAACAAAAACTAGCTAGCTAACTAAGGTAAATTAGCTGACTAGCTGAGACAAAAACAGATTAACAATATAACTTTACAAAAAACTATTTACGTACTGTACAAAAAGTTAACAAAGTACATGTGCAAATGTGCGGACATGAGTGACAACATGACACAATCCAACACAATAAGGCAGTCTAATACTCTGTGGTAATGAAGTCATGGGTTGAGGTAGTGAGATGAGTAACAGTAAATATTTCTAGTAGCAGCAAAGATAGAAAAGAGTTCTTGTATGTAGAATTGATTGATGGTTGTTTATCAGTGTGTTTGCATGTGTGTGTTCATCAGTTTAGTCCTATTTTTGAGGTGCTTGAGTTTATCTGAGTGTGTGTGTGTGTGTGTGTGTGTGTGTGTGTGTGTGTGTGTGTGTGTGTGTGTGTGTGTGTGTGTGTTCATCAGACCAGTCCCTTGACTGAAGATGAATAAGAAGTTAAAGACCTGACTGAGAAAGTTCTCACTTGTCAGCACTAGTGAGATGGACATTATTGTAGACGTCAGTCACAACCAAGTGTTTTTAGAGTAGAAGTGCACTCATTGAGGGGTCTTTATTTTGTCTAGCTGGAAACAGTGGTGCTGTTCGGCAATTATATATACAGTAGATGGAGCTTTTGTATATCCATGGTCTTCCTGATGCACATGTGCATACACTGCCTGAGCTAAAAATAAAAAAAAAAACAATAGAAAGAAAACAAATTGACAGTTTAAAAAAATGGGTGGATGCTACATTGACATTAATCTGTATCAATTAAAACAGTGTTGCTGTTAGGAAGGTACAAAGCTTAGAGATGTGGAACTGGGCTTTTAAGGTTGATTGAATATATATGTATTTTATTTTACAAACATGCACACACAAGCACACACACATACTACTGTGTTTTTAGGGTGGGGCTTAAAAACACAGTCGTGAATAGCCATTTTACTACTTTAGCAGTAGTGAATAGCCATTCATCAGGTGATTAGGCATTGCTACTACTAGTATCTCTCTAGTATCTACTACTAGTAGACTTACTAGTAGTGCTTAATTAGAAGATCAGGTTGATCTGGTCCAAACTCTTTAATTTGTTTTCTTTCTTCGCCCGATCGCCTTGCGAAGGGGTATTTTAGCAAAGAAATTACAGAATGTCCTCTCATATCTAGCTGGCTTCCACGTCAATCATTATTCCATACATGAACTAACAATCTGCTGATTGATAATAAGACTCGTTGAGAATGGTCCAATCACATGAGCCCAAATATAGATTTTTAAAATTGTAAATAAATTATATTAAGAAATTAAGAATATTGTGACTAAATGACTTTATTTCATTATTAAAATGAATGATTATTATGTTAAATAATTACATGTTAAAGTAGCGTTCTTCTCTGCCTTATTTTAAGGGGGCCTCGATTATAATGATAATAAATATATGAATCCCTTTTCAAGATCCATTCAATTTGATGAAAAAATTTAACCTTTTTCGTGTCCCTTTCCGGTGAAATGAAGACCTGTTGTTCAGTTGTTCCCTACACCGCTAAATTTCCCTTTGAACTGAGCAGTTCACAACACCCCCACCCCACCCCCTTGCTTTGGAATCACACTTAAAATGGATGAACGCCCTTCACAGGGTACGCTGCACTTTCTAATGTTTGCTAACGATGATATAAAAGGGTGTCTTGCTTCACATTGAGCACAGTTTGATGACATTTGCTATGATTAATCGCTTTTGATATATTTTTTGGGAAGGGAAGTCACCTTGCCCTGGCTCCCCTTCAGATGTGACTGTAAATGTGTAATACTGTGTTTCACCACAACATGGGGCGTTGTTTCACTCACCGTAAAATACAGTCAACAACGGCACAGATAAGTTTAATACAGACACAAAACTGTTAAACAAATGTTATTTTTATAAATAAAATGACTTTTACTGTCTCAAAACACCACTGTGTTTGACTGAACTACTTTCACTTGTATTGGAGAAACATTTAATCAGAAGATGTTCAGTTGGAACCAGATATTTACATCTTCATAAAAACACACACACTTTTTTTCTTTACTGTCAAACATTAAATCAGAGTAAAAATTTTTAGACTAAGAAATATTAACATTTTTGTGCATTTGTTAAATGTCAGAATCAAGTGAGCGAGATGTTTTATGTATTTTTTAATCACTTTCATCAAAGTCAGAAGTATACATACACTAAGTTTATTGTGTGTGTATGTGTTTTTTTTTTTTATTATTTTTTGTCCATGAGATCTTTTCTTCTGCATACATCATGTTTAACACGTGACATCAGTGAAGTGTTCAGTCTGCAGGGAAGTCGCACAACTCAGAAGTAAAAGACCAAATAACAGTCACACAGACTTTTCTTGAGTCATTTTAGCAAAGAGTGTGGTGACCTGTACGGTGCATACAATAACATTCACACCCATACTATCTACAGTACAGTACAATACTATAGGAAAACAAAACAACTGTCTCGGCCAGATCGTTCCCGACCGTAACATAAAGAGGAACACACACAGGAAAGAATATTTAAATTGCCAAATTTATTTATCAAGGAAAAAGTTGTTATTTACAGAAACAATGAAAATCCAAATATCAAGGAATTGAAACAAATAATAAAAAAAAAACATCCAGTGGGGTAAAGAAGATTGACAAATAAACAATAACCAAAATAAAATGGCATGAAAACTGATAAGAGGGAAGAGAGACCAAAAAACATGATCAGTTTCGTCTTTTATACTCTCCGTCCAACGTATCTTTAATTGGCAGTGACATCACACCTAGATGTTGTACTGCCACCATGAGGCAGAAAAAAAAGACACAGGGTCATATCACAACATACACAAAAAAAAAAAAAAAAACAACAACAACAAAAAAAACCCTCAAAAGTACGCCTTTCTGTGGTGATAGACACTCTTTCTTTCACTCTTTCTCTTTCAGCCTCAGGACACTGAATATGATATAGACCAGAGGTCTTCAAGTCCAGTCCTGGAGCGTCAGGGTTCGACACAGTTTGGTGATTCTT
Source organism: Clarias macrocephalus (assembly GCA_011419295.1). Taxonomy (NCBI): domain Eukaryota; kingdom Metazoa; phylum Chordata; class Actinopteri; order Siluriformes; family Clariidae; genus Clarias; species Clarias macrocephalus. The sequence goes on from JAAGKR010000944.1 coordinate 25,008, forward strand.
CTGCTCAAACACAGCTGATTCAACTAATCTGTTATAATGGCCAGATTTGGTGAATTACTAATTGTGCTGGACACTGGCCCTCCAGGACTGGAGTTGAAGACCCCTGATATACAGTAGACCTTCATTTCAAGTATAAAACCATGAAGCTATTTTCCTAACAGAGCATGTACTTTAATATCAAACTAGGAGTACCAACATTAGCACTATCCATTATCATTATTATAAAAATAGGTTAATACTTTGTGTTTAGGCAGCTTTCCTTTGGTAACAGCTCAGGATAGGTGGACAATGCATGTCAGATAAACTACAAGAACATCCATCAACATAAAAACATGTTCAACATAAGACATCATGTCTTACTCTCTCAGTTCATCATAAGTGCATCTTCAATTCAGTTAGAAGCTTAAATTGAATCTTTTCCAAAAATAGGAAATGGAGCGAAATGCTGGGCGAGGCACTATAAAAGGTAACAGGAAATAATAGGAAAGTAAACACATTATTATAGGATGTAGTCAGACTGATCAGTAGCCAGAACATTCTGAATATACAGCAGTGCAGCAGGTTTACAAAAGTCTGTCTCACAGAAGTCCAACCATCATTCAGTCTCTTTGGTCATCATTTTCATAATTAAAACAAAACTTTTAAATCTGTAGTCTCACATGCGATGTCCTAAACTCCATCCTCATCTCGCCCTCGTCTCCTCGTGTCTCCTAGAAGAACAGACAGATAGAAACAGGATGAGCTCTGAGCTGAGACTCAATGTTACTATTCTGCTGGATTTTCACTCCACACACAGAGTTTTATTCCATATTACACTGTAAACTACATCATGTCTTACTCTCTCAGTTCAGCAGGACGACACACAGTCAGACTTTATAAGCTTGTGGTTGGAGAATCTTCGTCAGAGGCTGTAAAACAGACAAACCATTATTAGTTTCAATTTGGATTAACACAGGAAGTAAAAGTAAAAAGAGAATCTGACCTGTTCCGAGTAAAATACACACATGAACACGGCTTCTCACAGACAACAGAAAGAGCAAACAGGTCACACTTGGACGGCCAGGTAATTATGAATGGAGGAGTAGTTTCAAAGTGATCCCTGAAATTCTTTGAAAATTCAATGATGATGAATTGACTGGACAATAAACTGACATTATCATCGTTCTTATTTTAATAAACAGCTCACTTTTTTCATTTAAGATCTGATCTCTCACATGGCCTCTCTGGACTCCAGGTGACAAAAGAACTTTACTCCCTGATTATAACTGAACACCGTATTTTTATGTATTTTAAATATCATTAGAGTATTAAAGGCTTACTGTCATTTACTAAACAGTGTCTGTTCTGTGAATAACAGATACCTGTTTCTGTCATCCTCGAACCAGATTTCCTCTTCTTCCAGACCACAATTCCAGCACCAACCGCGACAAGAGCGATGAGACCGGTGAGAACCACAAATACAGAAGGGATGATCAGTCCTCCACCTGATCCTCCACCTGATCCTCCATGTGATCTTACACCTGATCCTCTGTTTGATCCTCCACCTGTTAAATCAGCACAGAGTCTTTATTATCTGCTGCAGCAAGAAATCAGCTTTCACTCTCTACAGCTCTAGTTTATTAGGACCTTTTGGTACTTCTCGCACTAACTCCTTCTCCAAGCTGCTGTGCTGAACCACGCAGGTGTAGTTGTGTTTCTGCAGCTCCTCAGCTGGGACTTTCAGAATGTTTCTCTTCTGGAAGCTTCCATCCTGGTTGGGTAACGTCTCTCTGAGCTCCACGTCCTCATGCACGTCCTCTCCGTCCTTCTGCCAGGTGATGTTTAGTGCTTTGGGGAAGAAACCTGTAGCGTGACACACCACCTCTGGGGGAGGAGACGAGTGTTTCTGGAACACTGACACCTCGGGGACAACTGCAGAGACACACAGAGACAGTTGCAAGGCACTGTTGCAAAGAACAAATGTTGAATTCTCAAAATGAGCATATTATTTATTTGGCCATAGAAACAACCAAAAACTACCAGAAAAACACAACCATCTGTATATGTGCATTTCTTTACCTGTGTGTTGCTTAGTCAAGTTTGTAAGTTAAAATTATAAAATTTTATTATAGTTGAAATTCAGTTCATCATATTGCTAATGTGCTGAAAAAAAGAATATGTCACTCTATACCGCACAATCCTCAGCCCCATATATGTTTATTAAAAGAACAACAAAAACAACTAAAATGGCTAAAATGCTCTGGGTTTTAATAGCTACAGACAACAGCTCATTACTCTCCAGTACTCTCTCAAGCTACACACTAAGCGAAACACTGCTCTATAGGGAAACTTCTTTAACAATGAATCTCTCTAATGGCACTCGACTTAAAAAGAATCTCGACAGGATTCCCTTTAATGTGTGTGTGTGTAAAGGCAAGACGAGGAGGATAGAGGCACACAGTCTCTAATGACTCGCGATTACCCATAATCCCACAACGTGAGAGAGAGAGAACCATTGACTCAGTTGTGATAATGTGCTGCTTGGCAGACAAAGCGCATATCAAGACCTCACTTGTTTAACAAGTAAAATTTTATTAAAGATTTTACTCGTCTTGCAAAACGCTTGCAGACAGAGTTACTCGCAATTCAAGGTTCCACTATACTGAATTGACAAAGCACAGATTAATACAGTCTTTAAGTCTTTAACACTTATCTTGCAGCTTGTATAGAATTGGTAGAGGTTGAGTGGTATAGCTATAGATAATGTTATGTATTCATATGGAGGAATGAAAAAGCTTTGACGTTAATACATTATCGCAGGACCTGTCGAGGTTTCATCACTTTTACAATCTTACAATATTTTTCACCGCTGTTGCCGGGCCACACTGTACCTGTGCGGTGCTAGCGATTAGTATTATCGTTTAACGAACATTACATCTTTGCAAACTATTCCTCTTTTCACTGTTTAAAAATATGTTGCTATCTTTCATGTTTATTAGTTAAGATTAGCTAACAGCAGAGGCAGACTGGAACCAAAAGTGGCCCTGGACTTCCTGGCCCACAGTAGCCCACAACATCTCACATCATAATACACTGGCTCATTAATGTGGAGATAAATTTTTAACACAACTTACTAGTATAAAAATATAACGCAATACAGAAACAAATGCTGTTTAAACATATTATTTGAAGTATTACTGAACATGTACTTTGTTTCATATTTGTAAATAAACAAAGAACATTAAGACAAACAACATACAGTATAAACCTCCAAAGACAATATTTTAGCTGGTCAGGGCGTATCATCTTGATGCAGTGTAAGATATACAGTACCACTTATCAGTGTAAGCTGCAAGTTCAGCAGGGTCAGTGATGATAAAACAGTGCCTGCTGATGATAACACCTCTCCTCTTATCTAAGCGGGAATAAAATCAGTAGCAGCATTAGCTCATGCTAGTAATTATAATGGTAGTCAATATTAATTAAAAATATTGTTTCTCAGGATTATTTTTAATAACATTGATTACTATAATAATTAAAACGAGTCATTAGTTTACTATCCTTTTCACTCGGCTCAGGTAGAGGAGGGGAGAGGTGTTGGTCATCATCAGCAGGCACTGGTTCATCACTGACCCTGCTGCTGGATTCAGCCTCGCTATCCCTGACTATCCCTGAAGACCCTGAGCTTTCAGAGCATGCAGAACCTCAGATTACGCCAAAGGCATAATCTGTTCATTTGAAGCATTTTACAGCATCTACCTCTAAAGCTTTTTTCTTCTTTCCGCGTAGCTTTTCATCAGCCAGCGCCAGGACTCTGATCAGCACATCACCTGCCTCACTAGGAATTGAAAGACTATTAGACCACTGCTACACTGCTTGAGTTTCTTCTGACCTCAGCCTTGTCACCATCCTTGAAAGACGTAGGAAAAGCATGTTTCAGCCTCGCTCACCCGCAGCGCCCTTTCAAAATTGTGGATGAATCAGATTGTTTCAAGCATGTGATGCTCCTTTAAACTTTAACAGATGTGGGAAATATAAAAATCACACGTGAAAGCAGACAAAAAGGAGAGAAGTTCACTTAGTCTTGCATTGTGTGTCTGTGTGCCACACTAGGCATGGGCAACAGAAAGAGGAAAAGAAAACTGTGTGAGGACTTGAAAACCAAAATTGTGGAAAAATATCAACAATCTCAAGGTTACAAGTCCATTTCCAGAGATCTAGATTTGCCTTTGTCTACAGTGCGCAACATTATCAAGACGTTTGCAACCCATAGCAGTGTAGCTAATCTCCCTGGGCGTGGACAGAAGAAAAAAATTGATGAAAGGTTGCAACGCAGGATAGTCCGGATGGTGGATAAGCAGCCCCAAACAAGTTCCAAAGAAATTCAAGCTGTCCTGCAGGTTGAGGGAGCATCAGTGTCGGTGCTAACTTTTTGTCGACGTTAAATGAAATGAAACACTATGCAAGGAGACCCAGGAGGCCCCCACTGCTGACACAAAGACATAAAAAAGCAAGACTACACTTTGCCAAAATGTACTTGAGTAAGCCAAAATCCTTCTGGAAAAATGTCTTGTGGACAGATGAGATCTTTTTTTTTTTTTAAAGCACATCATTCTACTGTTTACCGAAAACGAAAATGAGGCCTACAAAGAAAAGAACACCGTACCTACAGTCAATGGGTGCCTTGACTGTGTGCAAGGCATCATGAAATCTGAGGATTACCAAAGGATTTTGGGTCGCACTGTAGGGCCCAGTGTCAGAAAGCTGGGTTTGCGGCCAGGATCTTGGGTCCTCTAGCAGGACAATGACCCTAAACATATTTCAAAAAGCACCCAGAAATGCATGGCAACAAAGCGCGGGAGAGTTCTGAAGTGGCCAGCAATGAGTCAAGATCTAAATCCCATTGAACACCTGTAGAAATTGCTGTTGGGAAAAGTTGCCCTTGCAACATGAGAGACATGGAGCAGTTTGCAAAGGAAGAGTGGTCCAAAATTCCAGGTGAGAAGTGTAAGAAGCTCATTGATGGTTATAGGAAGCGACTGATTTCAGATATTTTTTCCAAAGGATGTGCAACCAAATAATAAGTTAAGGGTGCCAACAATTTTGTTCAGCCCATTTTTGGAGTTTTGTGTAACATTATATAAAATTTGCTTTTTTATCTCCCTTTTTTTGTTTTGTTCCAATACACACAAAGAGAATAAGCATGTGTATAGCAAAACACGTGTTAATACAGTACTTTTCTGTGACAAATACTTGATTTTCTGGAAAAATTTCAGGGGTGCCATGACTGCCATTTTGGTCATGACTGCACAAGGACCAAGGCCATGAAGATAGTGAAGGATCTCAGCTACCTTTCCCTCTGCTGCTCGCAGCTGTGGTCAGGAAAGCAGTTCCAGTTTGACCAGGATAAATGTTTGGAATTCTGAACAAAAATGTTAATGTTAATAAATGTTAAATATATTTAAATAATCAGCACTCTTTCTTTGGCTTTTCCGCATCAGACTGTAGATTACTCTTTAAACTGGTGGCATTCCCAAATTATACATTGTGCTGCACAACTGGATTAAAAAATCATGCTGCAATTATTTTGACAAATATTGCATCTGCAACTTAACCTGTGATATATAACTATTAAACGTGCCATCTCATCAACAGCGACTTGCTCAACCAAGAGTAGAGAAGGCAACTCACATTCAGTATTCTGTTCTGAATACATACAAGCTAAACTCAGACATTTACTCCCTATACTTCAGGACCATATGGAACATCTTACTGATATCATGCTCTACCACCACTTGCCGTACCCTGCAGCCTATCCAGACCACGTGGTCATCCATTAATGCAGTTGGGAAGACCACTTCTACCACCTCTGAAAGGTCCTCAAAAAGCTCAGAAATGTTGGGCTAACCAAAGAAGTGTCGTTTGAGACTGACAACAGTACCAGTACAAAGCACAGTAAAAAAAAAAGAAAAAAAAGAGTAGAAGCAGTTCACATCCACTTAGAGTCCACAACAAAATCCTTTTAGGGGCTAGCGAGTTACGATCACAGTTTTGTACCTAAATTCTATGTGGCAGTAGCTGCTCAGGAATGGACAGCCCAAAAAGATGCAGTAGACCGCGAAGATGGAAAGGTCATTCCAAAGACTGAAGACCCACCTCACCAGTTCCCCCATCCTACATAACCCCAACTTTAACAGTCCCTTACTGGTGCAGTACATTCAATGCCTCAGAAAACGCGCTCAGAGCCATCCTTTCCCAAGATTACAATGGTAAAGTAGGATGTGAGTGTACGTGAGTAGGAAGAACCAGCGGAACAGAAATATGCTTCCACTGAGAGAGGAGGCCTTGACATTAAATGAACTGTAGGATGCCACTTCACACTGGTCACCGACCCCGCTCCCCTACAGAGTATGGAAAGCGTTAAAAAACGACAAGCCTCGCATGCCCTGCTGGTTTCTCTCAGTGCAGGACTACTCATTCTTAATCCTGCACAGAGCCAGGGCACAGCATGGCCATGCAGATGGCCTCTCCAGACTTTATGCTCTCTTCTCATTACTGTACTCGGTACGAGCTCAAAGGTACGTTCTGGGTACATGACTCACAGATCTCTCTCTGTGCATTTACTCCTACAGACTCCAGAGCAAACCTCTGAGAAAAGCCCTTCACTGAAGCTCAAACACCTCCTCTGCTTCTTTACTATTCAGTCTCAGCACGGTGGCCTGCCTCAACTTGCTGATGCTATAATTTAACGCCCAGAAACTGCATCCTGTTTAACCTGCTCATCTAATTCTTGTTTCTGAATCCTCCTCATTGAGTGATTCAATCTTTGTTTTTTCCTTTGATAAAGACACACTTTATCTTTTTGGACCTGTTGTCCCTGCGCATATGTGTTCTGGCCTGCCCTACTAATAGCTTTATCCTAGACTAACAGCAAATACAGTAAAAGCTCAAATGATCTCAATATTACATAAGGTAAAACTCATATATGAGATAGAAGATTTGTCATAATTAAGATGATTATGGCTTACAGCTCATGAAAACCCCAAATCCACAATCTGACAGTTAGAATATTGTGAAAAGCATATCCCACTCTAACACCTGCAAAGGGTTCCTGATCCTTTAAATGGTCTCTCAGTCTGGTTCAGTAGGAAGCACAATCATGGGAAAGACTGCTGACCTGTCAGTTGTGCAGAAAACCATCATTTACGTCCTCCATAAGGAGGGAAAGACTCAAAAGGTAATTGTGAAAGAAGTTGGATGTTCCCAAAGTGCTGTATCAAAGCACGTTAATAGAAAAAAGTTAAAAGTGTGGAAGAAAAAGGTGCACAAGCATCAGGGATGACCGCAGCCTGGAGAGGATTGTCAGGAAAAGGCCATTCAAATGTGTTGGGGACTTTCACAAGGAGGGGACTGAGGCTTAGTGCATCAAGAGCCACCACACAGACGGATCCTGGACATGGGCTCCAAATGTCGTATTTTTTTTGTCAAGCCGGCAGAACTGGTCTTTTGCTCAGTGATCCAAAGTCCACTTTTATGATGAGAGCAACTTTTGCATCTCATTTGGAAACCAAGGACCCAGAGTCTGGAGGAAGAATGGAGAGACACACATTGCAAGATGCTTGAAGTCCAGTGTGAAGTTTCCACAGTCTGTGTTGATTTGGGGAGCCATGTCATCTTCTGATGTTGGTCTACTGTGCTTCATTAAGTCCAGGGTCAACGTTGCCGTCTACCAGGAGATTCTGGAGCACTTCAAGCTTCCTTCCACCTACAAGCTTTATGGGGATGCTGACATCATTTTTCCAGCAGGACTTGGCACCTGCCCACACTGACAAAAGCACCAAAACCTGGTACAATGACTGTGGGATTACTGTGCCTGATTGGCCAGCAAACTCCCCTGACCTGAACCGCATAGAGAATCTATGGGGCATTGCCAAGAGAAAGATGAGAGACAAGAGACCAAACAAAGCTTCCATGCTACGCCACATTGAGGCAGTAATTGCTGCAAAAGGGGCCCAAATCAAGTACTGAGTACATTTGCATACTTATACTTTTCACAGGTCTGATATTGTTCAATGTACAATCCTTGTTTTATTGATTTCATGTAATATTAAAAAATATATATTTATTTTGGATTTGGGGTTTTCATGAGCTATAAGCCATAATCATCTCAATTATGACAAATCATGACTTGAACTATCTTGCTTTGCATGTAATGAGTCTATCTCATATATTAGTTTCACCTTTTAAGTTGTATTACTAAAATAAATGAACTTTTGCACAATATTAAATTTTTGGAATAAAATCGCTCTATTGCGCTGCGGAATTGTGGGAAATCGTTTCCCCTCCTTGGTCTTAGTGCGCATCTCTCACTGATATAATCAACATCCGTGCACACGTGTACAGTTTACTATAACACTGTGACCACCTGCATGTGTGTAAAGCATCTTTTATTTTGTGTTTATATGCGTGTGTGTACATGTATGTGCATGTATTGTTTATTAGAACAAATGTGTGTGAGCGCATGTAAAGCAAAAGCAAGTGACATTAGAAAGTTTAAAGATCCATTTTCTCTCTCTCTCAGCTGGCACTGCACTTTGTGTTCACGTGCGTCATTGAACACCGTGCCCCTTCACACATACCCCACTCCTCCTCTCCCCTTGGTTTACAAGTGTTTTGATATATGAGCCCACTTCTAGAACAAATTTGTAATCCAAGGTTCCTCTTTATATACAGTTGAAATTAGATATTTACAGACACTTCAGAGAAAAAAAAATTTCTTTACTGTTGAACATTAGATCAGAGTACACTTTTTCTGTTTTTTGATCAATAAATATTAACATATTTTCTCCATTTGTTAAATGTCAGAATTGAGCGACGTAGAAATTTTATGTATTTTTTTATCACATTCATCAAAGTCAGTAGTACTGTATACATACACCAAGTTTATTGTCTCTTTAAACAAAAAGAAACCTCCAGATGATTCCATTCTGAGCTTAAGAAGCTTCTGATAGGTTAATTGATTCCATTTGAGTTAATTAGTGGCACATCTGTGGATGCATATAAAGGCACACCTCAAACACAGATCCTCTTTCTTTGACATCATGGGAAAATCAAGAGAAATCAACCAAGACATCAGGAAAAGAATTATTGACCTCCACAAGTGTGTCTCATCCTTAGGTGCAATTTCCAGAAGCCTGAAGATCCCCCATTCATCTGTTCAGACAATAATACAAGTATAAAACTTGTAGAACATTTTTTGGTGTGAAATGTGCGAATCAACCCCAGGACAACAACAAAAAACCTTGTGAAAATGCTGGCTGATGCTGGTAAGAGAGTGTCATTATCCACAGTAAAACGAGTCCTGTAACACCATGAGCTGAAAGCTTACTCTGGGAGGAGAAAGCCATTACTTCAAAACCACCATAAAAAAGCCATACTACAGTTTTCAACTGCACATGGGGTGTCAAAAATCTTAATTTCTGGAGACATGACCTGTGTTTTCTGAAGCTTTGAAGCTTCAGAAAACCAGAAGGGACTTGTGCACTTCAACAAAAAGATCATGAGAAAATAAATTCATGTTGATGCATTAAAGCAGCATCTAAAGAATCACCCAGGAAGCTTGGGCGCAAATGGGTCTTCCAAATGGACAATGACACCAAGCATACCTCCAAATTAGTTACAAAGTGGCTTAGGTACAACGAAGTCAAGGTATTGGAGCAGCCATCACAAAGCCCTGATCTCAATCCCATAGAAAATTTGTGGGCAGCACTGAAGGGACGAAAGCGAGCAAGAAGACCTACAAACCTGAGCCAGTTACACCAGAGGAGGAGTGGAACAAAATTCCAGCAAACTATTGTAGAAAGCTTATGGAAGGATACGCAAAATGGTTGGCCCAATTGAAACAGGTTCTGGGCAATTCTACCAAATTCTAAGGACGTGTATGCGTACTTTTGATTTTGATAAAAGTGATAAAAAAAAACATCAAAATTCTCCCTTGCTCGATTCTGACATTTAACAAATGCAAAAAAAATGTTAATATTTATTGATCTAAAACAGAACATTTTTACTCTGATTTAATGTTTGACAGTAAAGAAAAAAAAGTTTGTGTTTTTTTTTCAGACGTGTACGTAAATATCTCATTTATAACTGTATATATAAATGAAAAAAATGTATATATAAATAAAGGTCTGTATGTTGGTCAGGAGTCGCTCTTTCAATTATATCTTTATGCTACAGGCTCAGAAAATTTGAAATAAAATATAATATTAATGGTCAGTACTGATCCATATAAAAAATATATAATATTACCCAGCCCTATATAATATTATATGGTCATATTACTCAGCCCTAGCAACTGCAGCTCCAGTTACTGTTTATAATAATAATAATAATAATAATAATACCTTTCCTCTCCAGAGTCTTACTGCCGTAAGACATAAACATCTTTAATCGATCGATACAGTCAGTCTCCAGGAAGTCTTTCCAGTATTTAGCCTCAGTGCCTTTAGGATCCCAGTGGTTTATAAAACTCTCAGCTTTATCATTAGCTGCAGTCCAGGTTCCAGTTGTCAGATCCAGACTGATGAAATCTTCTCCATCATAAGCATATTGTATGTGTACTCTAGTGGTGCCGTCATCATCCAGCTCACAGCCGTGCATCCTCTGTACTGTATGACCTCCTGCACTCAACAGGTTTAGATGAGTTTTCTTTCCATTTGCACTCAATTCAAATAATTATTGCTCGTTCGAACAGAACAGTGTTACCAAAGACAACTTGAGCGAGCAAAAGAACGTCCCGTTTCTAACAGAGGTCAGCTACTAAAAACTGCCCTAATTGTTTCATTTCACAGTTTGTGTGCTGGTAGACACTCCAGATACCAAAATATACATAATATAAATATACCCAATACCAAACCAGCCTAAAACGTGTTCGCCTACCCATTCAAAAAATATATTTATAATTTTTTATTAATGGCATTTTAATGACACTCACATTCATTAAATGCAAACTAGGAAAAAATAATTTCTCTCTATAAATTAGCATATACACGGACCGGTCCAAAATTTAAAATAATTAATTGGGTCATAGAAATAACCTAATAATTAATTAGATAATGATAATATAATAATCCTATCATATCATATCATATCATATCATATCATATCATATCATATCATATCATAATGATATCATTAGAAATTACATAATAATTAATTAGATAATATTTATTAATAATAAGAGGGCAGACATGTCCAGAGAGAGAGAGGAAAATAAGTAATGGCAGAAGTGTAGAGGCTAAAATAGGAACTTTGTTGACTGGTAAATAAAGAGAGCTAGTTGATATGATGGAGCAAAGAAAGCTAGATATACAAGAAACCAAGTGTAAGGGAAACCAGACTAAGAACATTGGAGGTGGGTTCAAACTGCTTTACTATGGTGCAGATAATAAGTCCATTTCTAATAGTGAGGTCAGAGTGTCATCAGTGCATCCGCTCCACAAGAGCTTTCTCCTCATATGAAGGAGAAAGAGGATTTCTGGAGTGAGCTAAACAGTGTTAGTCAGTGGACAGTACATGTAGGACGGTTTAGAGACAAAGTTAGTGAGGCCAGATTAAGATGGTTTGGACGTGTGCAGAGGAGGGATGAGGGCTATATTGGGAAAGAATGTTAGAGATGGAGCTTCCAGGCAGGAAGAGAAGAGGAAGAAGGTATATGGATCTGGTGAGGGAGGACATGTAGGACATTGAAGTTATATGGGAACAGAAATTAAAAGTAGGGGCGTTAGATGGAAACAAATTCTCCGCTGTGACGACCCCTAATGGGAGCAGCCGAAAGAAAAAGAAAAAACGACCATTATAATTATTACTATTAGTAGTTTTTTTTTTTTTTTTTCAATTTCAGCTTGCTGAAGTTAATCTCTCAGAAAAGCAGGTCACCTGTGCTTTATAATGATGAAAATAAGTGAACATCTAAAAACTGACATGACCTGGTCAACTATGTAACTTTATTCCAAGATCACGGTCATCTACCTCAATATCAAACATACTGAAGTGTTAGGATACAGTAACATAGTCTAGGGCATGTATTATTTATTTAATAATTATTTTTAAAAAACTTATTGTGCCTCATGGCCCATGAACTTCTTAACAAATACAGCAAAGTTCTGTAAAACTGGTTTGTTGTTAATTCTTCCTGGTTTACTCACTATATTATACTCCATTCTTCCCATAAGAGACACAGCTACATTTCAATAAAAAATCCTGTACAAAATACTGTATATAGACAGTGGTATTTGAAATTATTTAATTATTTTTTTAAACATTAGCCTACAATATGACATAGTCATGATGACATGATATTTGACATGACTAATCAGTCTTGTCAACATAGCATGGTGAGTCTAAACGCTCTGCCTCACAGAGAGATTAATGAAAAGTATAAGTATATAAGTCCTGAGTGTGTTTTACCTTCAGTGGGAGTAAGTCTTCTCTTCTTTTCTCGATTCACAATGACCTTGAACCTGTCTTGCTGCTCCATCATATCCTGTGTCTCACTGTCCCAGTAATGTGGATCATCAGCTTCAATCTTTTTCATCCACTCCGTCTTTGGGATCATCTTCCTGATGTTGCTGTCATAGTAAACAACCTGCTCTCCATCCACCAGACCAACAGCAATTAATTGCCCATTGACAATGTAGAGGTACTCTAGAGAGTGTCGTCCTGCAAAAGTTCACATAGATTCAGAGACTAATCACATATAAAACTATAAAATTGCATATATTTGGAAAAACTCAGCATGATGTCACCAACACCTGACTGACTTAGAGACACAGTATGAAAAATGAAAATGACCGTGCAAAAAATAAAGGCGCACAAATTCTCCAGCCATGATGACATGCCCAGTCTCATTTGTTCACAACTGCCCCTTGGTATAATGATGATCTGGTGGCCTAGTCAGTGATGCATGTGGTAAGTGAAAGGTGGACTATTTAGTCTGGTTCTACAGGAGAGCGATTGTAGTTCAAATTGCTTGATCAGTGAATCCTGGTTCTGATAGAAAAGGAATTAGAACATAATGTATCACAGTTTGTTTCATATGGAGCAGTGTGAAGGATGAGATGGCACCAGGATGCACTATATGAAGAAGGTGATCCATTGGAGGCAGTGTGATGCTCTGGACGATGTTCTGCTGGGAAACTTTGGGTCCTGCCATTCATGTGGATGTGGCGTTAACACCTACAGTACGACTTACCTAAACATTTTTGCAGGATAAGTTCTACCCCTTCAGTAGGATAATGGGTGCTTGAGGATCAGAACAAGTTTGAGGTTTTGAATCGGCTGGCAAATTCTCCTGACCCTAATCTGTCTGTGGAATGTGCTGGAAAACAAGTGTGATCAATGGAGCCTCTTGGGCTTCCCAGAACAGCTGTATTTATACTGAGATTAAATTACACACAGCTGTACCATTTACTAATGGGGTGACTTCTGAAGGTAATTGGTGTCACTGGATTTTAGTTAGCGGTATCACAATAAAGCAGGCTGAATAGAAATGCATGTGGCACTTTTCAGATTTTTTGTTTGTAAAAACATTCAAAAACCATTTATCACTTTCCTCATACTTCACAACTATGTACCACTTTGTGTTGGTCTCTTGCATTTACATTTGGGATTGTAATGTGACGAATACATTTGCAAGGCACTATAGTAACCTAGTAACCTGTGCAAGGATCTATTCTATGACAGAAACTTCAAAGTACAATTGTCAGTTTCTCTGGATAACAGCTCCTGCCAAATACCTAAATGTAAATGTAACTCTAAAGGAACGTCTCCTCTGCAGGAGGTGGTAAGTTTTGGTCTTGATTTCCTGGGAAGGTTTTCATGAGAGACAGTTTCATCATGGAGCTTGATGGGTTTTACAAACGCACTTGACACAATACTGTTCTTGCAAGAACTGTTCCAGAACAATCAAAATAACAATGGACTGTCCTTGTACTTAATTACCTAATTATCTATTCCATATGTGTTATTTCACTGTTTTAAAATCCTCAGTATTGTTCTAGAACATAGAAAATATAATTACAAAATAAAAACACTGAATTAGAAGGTGTGTCCAAACTTTTGACTAGTACTGTATATGTAGTTGATAAATAGGCAGCACAATAAGTGTTTTTTTTTTTTTTTTTTTTTTTTTTTGCGAATAAAAATATAGATATATGGAGTGTGGAATCTGCTATTTAAGAAAATAGACAAAACTCTGAAATGTGTCCAGTGGTATGTAATTTGTATGAGACAGAGTTATCTTTCCAGACACTTATTTACATTTATTAAATATGAATTTATTAATAATATTTTCCCAATGGAATGTTGAACTTGAAAAATCTACTGGAGAAAGAAGTATTCAATGGTTTTATACAATGTTTTATAAACTTTCTGAATTTAGAAAGATGCTCTTTAAAACGTTTTATGTCAGTGTTATAAAAACGTGGACACCCCAGCCACGAGGATGTGTTTCAGTGATCACCAGCCGAACAGAGGTGTTTAATAAACACCATAAATAACAGATTTACTCATGTTGCCTGAGTCATATTACTATGAGATATGTGATTTACAGAGACTAACTTACTGTCTGATAAACAATAAAATCATGCAGCTTTCTAATGATTTATTACTGTATATCTCTAAACTCACCTGCCCATGACAGATGAACAACACATGTGACAGCAAGCAAAAGGTTGAGTACAGCACTGCAGTCCTCCATCTTGTCCTGTCGACTGTAGACAAAAGAAATAAACAACTAAATAAAAAAATATCTCCGAAATCATGTTTTATGCTCCATATTATTTTCCTTACCATAATCACAGGGTTTGTCCGGTACAAGTCACGGAACATGCGATCAGGGATTGTCTATCTGATACTTAAACTCCGGAGCTTGTTTCCAGTAATGTACTGTAAAAAGGAGCCATTGCTGAAGCCTCTCGTGTCGAGACATGTAGTGCACCTCAGGCATGAAACTGCTCGATGATGCAATCACTACTTAAAAAAAATAAATCTGTGCTTCTGCAAATGTAAATGCAGTCTGCGTTAGCAAAATATTTTGTGCTGTGTTGTTTCCTTACAGCTGCATTCATTTAACACGATGGGTAAAATTCATTAACAGCAGCAACTCTGCTTTACGTGTGCATTTACTTCTTACTCACATCGCACGTATAAATGCTCTCTAAACTTGACAAAGTTCAACCTGGAAATGATTCAACATCAAACCAAACACCACAATAATCGAAAAAACTGACCCCACTAATCTTTCCTTATTCATCACGCCTAAAGAATAGGATGAAGAAAACAGAAATCAACCCTTTATTCCCACATCAATAAAGATATTTTAAACCTGTACCTGTGGCTCGTATGTGCAGTATTTAAGTAGTATTAGAACTGCTACTGGAACAGTCATGTAAAATCAGGTAAATATCCACAGTGGAACAGATTCAATGAATGTTTTTGTTTCACTTATATTCTATGCTGCTTGCACATTACTCTGTGTTTATTATATGCTCTGTTAATTTTACTCACTCATTGTCTATACCGCCTTATCCTGTATTCAGGGTCGCGGGAGGCCTGGATCCTATTCCAGTAGGCTTAAGGCACCAGGCAGGGTACACCGTGGACAGGGTGCCAATCCATCGCAGGGCACACAGGCATACAGTACACACACTCATTCACACACTATGGGCAATTTGGAGACGCCAATTAGCCTAATCTACATGTCTTTGGACTGTGGGAGGAAACCCACCAAGCACGGGGAGAACATGCAAACTCCATGCACACAGAGACTGGAATCGAGTCTGATGGGGAATCGAACCCGGACCCTGGAGGTGCAAGGCAACAGTGCTAACATCTACACCACAGTGCCCTGTTAATTTTATTTATGCATAAATGACTGTCTTATTCATATGTAAGTACTTTTTGTCTTAAGAAAGAGGAAGGTGGAGAATGTCAGAAAATGGTAGGGAGAGAAGGAAGATGACATGCAAACTGAGACTGGTGTCAATCAACTACACAACCTGAGAACCCCACCAAAAACAAGGTCATGTTTAATTGAAGATTACCCATGGTGTGCCTTCATCACCATTAACACAATAGTAACACACGTTGCTGAGATCTGCTATGAACACAAAAAGAAAACATTTAACGGTTTAAACCAAAAATAATTGTCTGGCAACCAAAAAAAAGAGGATACACACCAGATTCTTGTGGGATGGTGGTGGCTGTGTATCCAGCCTAATTTTTTCACCGCTTTCTCTGAGGTGGAGGCCAGGAATCCGTACATACTCAGTTTGAGTGTGTGGTTATTAAGACCTGCAAAAATGTCCTGCCTGGAGAAAAGAATAAACTGGCTGATGTTATTGTAGGAAAAAGCATGATGGAGAGCCTCTGGGTGTCATCCTGCCCTGCTCTTTGCTTGTTGTCAGGGATTCTCCTGTGAAATATTTTGTTCACTCCTAACACACTCCAGGGAGCCTCCCCTTCAGGAGCGTGCCGCTAAATTTTGCAAAGCTGGTAGAAGATCATCACTATCGGCACTCTTTAAGAGGAAGGCATGGAGCTCGGTTTGGGGTTCGAAAGAAAAAGTGGCATGTGCGGAGGGACTTTAAAGGCAGGTGGATTGTACACAGCCATTTAATCACCTGGACAGGGCCAACTGGCCACTACTATGAAAAAAAATGCCGCTGAGGAGCCTGCGAAAATTGGTGCTTTCCCCAGGCCACTTTCCCACTGCCATCACTTGCCAGCCTTGTGCCTGCATGCCAGCTAGACACTGCTTCAGACCTGCATATGCACAACCATCACACTTTTCCTTCTTTCCTTCCTTCCTCCTTAATTCTCCATTTTCCTTTATTTTCCTAATAAAAATACCCTTATCCCGCATGACTCATGTCTGTGTGTCTGTGCTACGCCCAGACTTAAAGATCCTGTAGTGACGTTTTTAATGTATAAGACATTATAAAGCATGATGCCAGAGCCTTCATTGCAGTTAATTGACATGCTATGGACCTAGGTACAGTGGAACCTCGGATTGCGAGTAACATGGTTTACGAGTGTTCCGCAAACCGAGCAAAGGTTTTAAATATTTTTTTATTTGGAAACCGAGCAAGTATTAGTTTACAAGCGCCGAGTATCATGCTTCACACATGCGACTCTTATTTTGACACCGAGCGTCACTCTCTCACCTTACTTTTATGTATTTATTTTTTGGGGCTGTGGAACGAATAATTAGAGTTTTCATTATTTCTTATGGGAAATGATGATTTGGTTTATGAGTGTTTTGGAATACGAGCCCACTTCCGAAATGAATTATGCTCGTAATCCAAGGTTCCACTGTATTATTATGTTTTATTTGGTGAAGTGTGTTTAGTAAATTTTTATTTAGCAGTTTCTTATTCCCAAGACAGTACTGCCTTTAGCACTTTAGTAAATCAAATTAAATGAAATTAAACTAAACTACAAACATAAATAGTAAATTCTGAACAATTATATAAATTTCATAAACATGCTCTTTTGGCATAAACCCTTTGACATAAACACTGCAAACACACTTTCTCTCCTTAACCTTATTATATTTTGGAATAATGGGACTGTCACACTTCCACCTCGCACAACTCCCCCTCAGGCCACACTGTCATGTTCTCATGAGAGCTTTCTTTCAGACCAGTTGGGGACCACTGTTAGCCTAACATCAGGCTATCACCCCGAGTCTAATGGGCAGGCAGAGCAGACTGTCCAAAAACTCAGTAGATACCTCCGAGCATACTGTAGCAGTCGACAACACGAATGGGCAGATGATTAATCTGGGTGGAATATGTGCAAAACTCGTTGTGCCACTCCGCAACCAGCCTGATGCCGTTCCAATGTGTGCTTGGGCATCAGCCACCGCTCTGTCCCTGGGACTCCACCCCGACCAATGTACCCATGGTGGATCAGTGGTTTAAGAGAGCAGACAGAGTATGGGAGGATGCGCATACGCAGATCTCCCGCGCAGTTCGTCGATTTAAAACATTTGCCGACAGACGGCGAAGGGTAAATCCTCCGCTCCAGGCAGGCGATCGGGTATGGCTCTCGACACGGGACTTTCCCCTCAACCTCCCTTGTCGTAAGCTTACATCCAAATACATTGGTCCATTCCCCATCCTCTCCCAAATAAATCATGTCTATTATATATTAAAACTTCCTAACCATATTCGTATTAATCCTGTGTTTCATGTTTCCCTTCTCAGGCCGGTGATCCGGGGGCCACTAGACGAAGGAGCAGCAGAGCCTTCGCTCCGTGGGCTGTGGAAATAGGGGTCGTCCCCACAATCAGAGTCAAAAAACTTCTAGATTCCCAGAGGAGAAGGGGTTCCCTCCTATATTTAGTGGACTGGGAAGGGTACGGTTGGGAGTTGGGTCCCAGCCCGAGACATATTAAGCTGCGAACTCATCACGGAATTCCACCAAACTCGGCTGGATCGCCTGGCACCACGACTGCCGGGCCGCCCCACCCGCCGACAATCCCATCAGTCCGGTAGGTCCCCTTTCCCTCTGGTAACGCAGAGAGGGCACCCACGCCTTCCTCTGGAGGCTGGTCCTGAGGGCGTTGGGTACTGTGACACCTGTGCCACCTCATCCTCAGGGAATAAGATCTGGTTCTCCGGATTACTGAGCCACCGCTTTGTCTCCCCCTAGTGTGTCTACGTGTGTATATGTTTCACTATAACACTAAATCAAGTTCACCTGTGTCTCCCTGATGTGTCTCACTATTTAAACCAGTCGAACCCGTAGCTCATTGTTCCTTCACTGTGATGGATGCTACATGTTTGTCAGTAGTCCCACGCTACTTGTCTTTGTTTGTTTTTTCCCCCAGGACTGAACAGTGTCTGCAGGGTCGGCGTTAGTTTGTTTAGGAAGACCCAGGTCAAGGTCTTCCTTGTTCTGGTTTTGTTTTGACATGAAGACGTTCTTCTTCTTTCAGTTCAACAGTTCAAAAGGGGATTCTAGAGAGTCACGCTTGCTACCAGGGATATCCCACTGAGAACCTTGTCATGCAAACTCTCACCCCAATTTATTGGACACTTTACCATCACTTTACATGTGGTTCCATCGCACCTTTCATGTTTCCCAGATATACCATATTGTACCACGTCTGATAAGTTTTCTCTGCTCTGATCTTCCTCGCCTCCCTGACCACATCTACCACACAGCGGAGGCTCAATCATGAATGATTATCAACAGCATTTAAGGAAGCTCCGTTTTCACTTTTTTATTATTATTTCATGCATTAATGTTATTAAATGCGGAGGTTTCATTTTACAGTTCTCTACAGTTACAGTTTTCTAGTATCAACAAGATAGAGTATAACATGGTAAATTGGGCCATTTCTAATGGTTCTGTAACATGTCACTCTCATGTCCCTAACTCTTTTAATGTATACTTAAGACATCTGGTCAACATTACATGTGGTAAAATCTGCTTTACCATCCTCTGAGAATAATAATAGTTATCTGTTTCTTATTCCAACAATAAGTCATATCTGTTTACTGTGGAGATTGCCCCAGAGATGTTAGAGAGAATAGGTAGGTTTTTTACTAATAAAATTAAGGAGATATGATTTCATATTCTGCTTAACATAAATTTCCTTAAAATTTTCAGTGTGACACTGGTGTTCAATTTTTGTTCTGCTCACACTGAAATTGTGCCTCACTTATTTGCGACAGTCACAACATCAAAAAATAGTCAATCTTTAATCTGCTTTAATATTTAATGTGCACTTTTACATATTAAATGAAAACATGCCTGTGTTAATAAACAAAAATACACTATAGAGTACAACATTTTTATAGGATATATTTTCATTAATAATGATTGTCCTAAAATAAGGACAAAGACACAGTGTTGTTATTCCTTATTATTGGATCACACTAACAGTAACTCTATGTGACAGGTACATTTCATCTAGACTGGACTACATGACTGCTGTAAACTCTGCTCTCCACCAGATGTCGCAGTTTAATGATTCAGGTGACAAAACTTGATACAACACAAAGTGAAAGAGGTGTCACACTCTTCAAATGGCTTCATCTGTCATCATTGCTTCAGACTGCTTTTTTTCAACTTTCAGAGAATCTATGATCAAGAATTGTGGATTTACATAAAGCAGGAAAGGGTTACAAAGTGATTTCAATGCCTTTAGAAATTCACCAACTACAGTTCACAAATCAAGGCACTTTGGGACTGTGACTCAGTTAAAATGACCCGAAGAGCACAAAGAAGACTCATCAATGAAGTAAAGTAACAACTCTGAGTGACAACCAAAGATTTGAGTTCACCATTGGAACTGGCTAACATATGCGTTCATGAGTCTACAGTACGTACAACATTGAACAAGTAGGGAGTCCATAGCAGGACACCACAAAGGAAGCCACTGCTCACTTAAAAGAACATTGCTGCACATATGAAGTTCGTGACAGAGCACACTGACACTCCTCAGTGGTATTGGCAACATGTTTTGTGCACTGATAAAACTAAGATTGAACTATTTGGAAAGAACATGCAGCACTACATCTGATGTAAAAAGATCACTGCATATCATCATGAAAACATTATTCCATAAACTATGGTGGAGGAAACATGATTTGGGCCTGCTTTGCTGTACCAGGGCGTGGCTCCAGGTATGCTAACACCTGACTCTTATTGGCTTTGTTTAGGTCATTAACTCAAGGATACACTCTTTTGCCTCTAACACTAAGTAGTTTTTAGGATTGTTCTTAATAAAGATATAAGAGATCAGACTTATTTTGTGTTATTATTTTAGATACATTATATTTATCAATACTTTTGACTGAGATAAAGATCAGATCACATTTTATAACAAAATAATGCAAAAGAAACATGAAATTCCAAAGGTTTCACATACTTTTTCTTGCCACTGTATTTCTTCCAACTACACATCACAAGAAACATGTGTTTCATATTTATAAAACAGTAAATGATATATAAGATTATGTAGACACTTTACTTAGGGCAACTAAAGAATAGACAACATGTGAATCCACCTTTTCATTGTGTCCCTTGATTCGGCTGGTTTTCATTTTAGAAAATGTAGTGCAGCGTAATGCACAGAGTGAGATTCAGCAGCCTACAGGAACAAAGAAGATAAATAAATAAATAAATAAATAAATAGATAGATAGATAGATACATAGCAATAAATTTCTCTAGAAGTTTTAATGAGCTGGACCAAGAATCAATAGTGATCATAAAGCTGTTGTCAGAGAACCTTGATGATCTTTTTCTTTCATGATATTTTTCTTCATTCCTCCTGTATAATATTTATTACTTTACTTAAAAAAAAAAATCAATCATTATTATAGTTATTCGAGTGTGGTCACTTGAATTAACAAATTTCATCTAAATTGTATAACTCAACACTAAGCAGTCTACAAATAACATCAATGTGATATTAACTGAATATTTTGCTGAATATTTTATAATGATGATAAAAAGCTCTATTAATAAAAACAGAAAATAAATACTTTCATTTAAATAATGAGACAAATAGTTTAAATAATATATATAATATAATCTGTAAGGAGGTCTATTTGTCTTATTTGATTAAAAATCTGTTTTTTAATCAACTTTTTAAGATAATTGAAAATCTTTAAATAATTAACAAATTTGTATTTAAAATCAACAGTGAAGTGATTCTGTTAAAATATGTGCATTTTTTTATTACTTTGTTTTGCAATATTAAACATTTTAAATATAAATGTCTTGAAAAATTTAAGGATTTAAATCATCTTGAGCTCCACATATACTAATATATTAAAAGCAAAATGATAATGTGAAAATATTTGGGGGGAAATACTTCCAGACTTTACTACGACTTGACTTGTTAAACTACAAACAAGAAGAAAAGACTGGATCCTGTATAGCGGCAGAATATTACTGAACCGACGAGTTCCAAGAGCTGCTTGAAAACTACAAACTTTATTGTTACAACACATTAAAATCCTTATTCATTTTCTGTATTTTATTTGTCATTTATCTTAAAAAAACTTTTTTTTTACTAATTTTCTCATCATCATCACCCAGTTCTGTTAGACTAAACCAATATAATCAGTCTAAGTTACTCAGATTTACCTCAGTGTCTTCTACTGCAGCACCTAATGCAACACAACACCATTATTATTATTATTATTATTATTATTATTATTATTTTGACAGGAGTAATATTTGACCTGTGTTATCTTTTCTATGCTTCAGTATAATGAAGCTCAGGACACAGAAAAGAATTACAGTCGCTGAACCAAACCCCACAGTCAGCATGAAGAACACAGCAGAAGAGATGCAGCCTGGAGATAAAACCAACAACATTTATATCATTAAACCTGCATAATATTCTCATTTAAAATGAACCTTAATCATTAATGTCCATTAAAACATAGCCAACCTGTTTCTTTGCTCTCATAAAAGTCTATATTTACCTCTGAAAATAGAAACAATAATTTTACAACCTCTGTCATCTTAACCTTTCTGAAAAGTAATGCCTGTATAAATTCACCTTTCACATGTAACAAGGTCGAGTTACTAAAGTTAACTTGGTTCAGTTCCATGTAGCTGCAGTAGTAGAGTCCTGAATCAGAGAGATTTACTGCAGTGATGGTGAGAGACGTGTTCTTGCCATGAACAGACATCACTATTCTCTCTCTCCCATTTTTGAGAATTTTCTCAAAGAAGTGACAAGCTGCTGATGAAGCTGATGTCATAAACTTTTTACACCCAAGAAGAAGTGGAACTGAATCACACGTGTGTTTAAACCAGTAGATGTTTCCTGTAAGACTCAGCTCATGTTGGCACCAAATAGTGACTTTATCTCCAGCTTTTGCCTCCAAAGCTAAAGAGCACAGAGGCTTTGAGAGCAAACCTGCAACACACACACACACACACACACACACACACACACACACACACACACACACACACACACACACACCATATATAAAACAGCACAGATTTTATATTCATCTAGTGTATGATTTAAAGTAAAATAAAATATTATCTTTATTTTTAAAATGGTGTATTCTCTGTAACACAAAATATGAATAATTAGATTTTTAATTACACAACCATTTAATGTATATAATAGATCAGAATGTAGTAAATCCATCATTAAGATGATTAAGACTTACCCATGATACAGAGAAACACAGGCAGAGCTTTAACCTGGACCATTGTGTATCAGCCGAGAGACGAAGAGGAAACGGTCTGAGGGGTAAAACTAACACTGGTGTATCTGTGTGTAAGGGGTGTGGAGAGAGATGCAGCCTATAACACCTAGGAAAACAAAATGTAAACTAAACTGGATATATTGTCTTACATTTCAGTGAGAGGTAATCTGAAATAAATAAATAAATAAATAAATAAATAAATAATTGCCGCACACTGCCAGGTTTACTACAAGCACTAATGTATCATTATTAGATGTATAGTTTACTTTTTGAAATATCCTAATGATTGTCATGTTTTAAGACACTACTATAAAAAAGTAGTGTCTATTCATACCCCAGATATTATGTTAGTTGTACAGTAACTGTAGTAATGTGAATAATTTCAGAGCTTGATGGTAGAGCAGGAAATGCTGCTGCGTCACAGCTTCAGGGTCTCACAATAATGTATTTTAGAGGAAAAATATTTTTGTTTAGTGTTTATTGCAGCAACATAGTGTGACCTCAATTTGATTATCCAAATAATTCAATTAATTTAACAATTTTAAAAGTCATAATCTGGAGAATCTAAATGTGTTGAATATACTAAAATGTATTTATTTATATATTTACAGTATCAGTAGTGTGAACCTGCCTATAAATGTGGCACAGCAGTCAACAATTAGGCAACACTTTAACACAATTATTAGAAACATGATCTTTCTGCTTCTTCTTCTTCTACTTCATTATCGTCATCTTCTTCTTCTTCTTTTTAAATTGAACAGTGGAAAACTAGTGTATGTATGAAAAGCAGCCGGTGAGTAAAACCAGATGAACCACAGGTGAGTGTGTCAGTTCTCGCAGTTAAACATGAGCATCATGCAAGCAAATATTCCGTGTCTCAGGTCTGTGGTCGGAAAACAGTCAAACACTAAACAATGTATGTCTGTGTTCGAGCTACAGCTTGTGGTTTAAGAGATGTCTTCACATGACTACAAGACAGTTCAACTGATTACAGTGCGCTTGTAAAGTAAACTTTTAGATCACATTTACTTTAAGTAACTTTTAGAACTTATTCTCAATTAAATTTAAAACCAATATAATTTCCCTTTTTACTTCATGAATCAGTACAAAATATCCCATAGTAACAAAATACCATAGAGTTTTTGTTTTTCAGATTTGTTAAAGTACTAAAACTAAAATATTTTATCAGTTAACTGTTAACATGGATTTGATCAATCAGGCAGGAGCGGATCTATACGGAAGCGAAGCAGAGCAGCTGCCACCACCACCTGTATGATTTCCCCCAAAGATCAGAAACCAATCCCTGGACCAATTACAGAGGAACGATTCATGTGTTCTTGAGCACGGTAGACAGGAAATGTGTTCACGCTCATGCTTAAAAAAGGAAGTGACTGGTCTAAGGGTAAACCAATTTGGCAAATCACTCAAAATCACTAAGGTGGTGTTTGGTGTGAGCAGACATAATGATCTGGAATTTGTAACTGAGGCCTAAATCAGAACCAGTAATAGTTTTTGTTATAATCAATATGCACATCATAATTATTTTCTTCTCTATTTTGAGGACATCATCACTCCATATTTTAACTTGAATGAAAAATAGCTGCAGCAGTCAGCTCTGGGTGAGATACAGGGGCGTGGCCTCAGCTGACTCTAATCAGACATTTTTGTCTTGAGAGTCTGTTCCGTGTATGAAATGTGCTAATGTGCTACAAGACTTCCCTTACTTAGTATTGTTGCTTTTGAAACCACTGTAGAATTACACTGAAGATTTGACTAATAACAGTTAGACATATTTCAGTCTTCACCTCGTCTCACTGAGCCTGTGCCAATGTTTTGTGATCATTTTTGTGATCATCACAGATTTACAGTATGATCTGTGACTCAGATTCATATTCTTGTCTGACAGCGGACAAACCGAATGTGGGCTTCTGCTGTTTGTAACCCAGCCACCTCAGTGTTTGATATTGATTGAGTGACTATAGACTTCCTGTCAGCTCAGACCAGTCTGGTTTCTCACTCTCGTCTGATCTCTCTTATCTTCATGGTGTTAAAGGCTGCAGACCAGAAGTTGAGAGACTGGCAAAAGATCAGAAGTTTGTGAAACCTAAACCAGCCTGTCTCTCAACAACCCCCAAGCCACAGACATCACACTTTGCCCTATTCTGAACATGAACTGAAGCTCTTGAACTGTATGTGCATGAGTTTATACAATGTGCTTATGCTCGGCTGATTAGACAACTACATAAACTAGTGGATGGTGTCCTCTCCACATTATGTCATGCAGTGTGACACCATCAACTGTGACAAAGGAGTTTTTCTAAAAGAATTCCAGAGTTGGGTTCAACAATGGCACAAATGCATGGTTTGTGATGGAGACTATATTGAGTATTACCTTTGTATAGAGAAAAGGTTACTCTAATTAAGGTGATTTTTGACAAACATGGGACGAGCCTGACAAGTGATCTTCTTGGTCAGTAGGTATTGTTGATTATGAAGACTGATCTTAACTGAGGCCAGTGAGGCCTACAG
Source organism: Clarias macrocephalus (assembly GCA_011419295.1). Taxonomy (NCBI): domain Eukaryota; kingdom Metazoa; phylum Chordata; class Actinopteri; order Siluriformes; family Clariidae; genus Clarias; species Clarias macrocephalus. The sequence goes on from JAAGKR010000944.1 coordinate 50,772, forward strand.
TCCTTCAGATGTTGTTCTGGGCTCTTTTATGAACTCATGGATTAGTCATCATTGTGCTCTTGGAGTATTTTTGTTGGTTTGGCCACTCCTGGGACGGTTCACCACTGTTCCAAGTTTTTTCTATTTGTGGCTAATGGCTCTCACCATGGTTTGCTAAAATCCTAAAGCCTAATTTTAATTCATACATAAAGCTAAATTTTAACTTGATAAATGAGCAAAGTTTTGACATATGAGTAGTACGCATGCGCTTTGTCTGCCTTGCGGCACATGATTACAACTGAGCCAATGGTTCTTCTTTCTAGCACTGCGGGATTGTGGGTAATCGCCTCCCAAGCTCAGTCTCAATGTGTGGATACGTCACTGTGGTACAGTCAACATCCGTGCACGCGTGTACTGTTTATGATAACATTGTCTAACTCTTGTCTTGGCATCTGACATAAAACCTGTGCCAAGTTGCTGTGTGGATCAGTTGGTCCGCTCAACGGGAGCAAACGAGAAACTAATAACAGTTGTTGTTATTTAATCAGAAGTATGTATACTTTTACTCAGATAAACACATCAGTGTAGTTTGTTTATTTCTGACAGTAAAGTGCAGAGGTGGAAAGAATAATAAACCTTTGAACTCAAGTACAAAAGTTACTTCAGTGAAATTTTACTGAACTATAAGTAAAGTTAACATTATAAAGATCTATTCAAGTAAAAAGTTGCTAATTAAAAATTTACTCAGAGTAAAAGTTACAGAGTTATTTTTTTAACAGCGGGGGTGGAATGGGGGATTCTAGTGTAGTTCAAAAAAGTCAAGCGGATATAAATCTCAAACTAGTTGTTTTTAATTGAAGGGACACCTTTGCATAATAAAGCTGTTGCCTTTCTTGTGCTTAAAATCAAAGCAGTCGCTTAAATATGATGCGACACTTTGCGCCGGATAGCCGAGGGAAAAAAGAGCTCAGAGCAGAGAATAACGTTAAGAACAAAACGTTTATCGGCCTCTTTCAGCATCACACAATTATAATATAAAACATAAAGTAAAAGTAAAGAAAATGGTAAAAGAATAGAGGGTTTCGGGGGTGAGCAGCACACCTGAGCTCCTACTCTGTTCGCTCCTTCTCTCACACACACCTCCGCAGCACACACACACACTGGTGGAGGGGCGGCAACTCTTAAATCTGCATTTACATTTATTTTATATACAATTTATATTAAAGGAAAATAAATATATAAAGCATGTTAGACCAGTGAGATCAAATACAGAAGCAAAACACAAAGTGGACTAATTCATTAGTGTTTTCAGAAGGTGGTGCATTATTATATGTTTACGAACCCTTCTCACTCTTACCCCAGGCCAAGCCCTGACATACAGTACTGACCAGCTCTCTATAAGACTATGAGGTTAATGATCCTGGAGGATTCTGGGTAACTGAGTTCTCCCACATGGCTCTCTCCCTGTGCACCTGTGTCTCCCTCTGCTGGCAGCCGGTGTACAGCGTTTCCTTTTATAACATTAAATCTCACAATGAGCAAAGAAGTTCCTGCTGAGGGTTTGAGAGAGTCAACTGTCATGGACAAAATAACTGGTATGAAGCACAATTATCATAAATAAATATGATATGAGAATACGAGTCTCTTTTAGCTTTTAAATACAACTAAACACTAAAAAATATAAGTGATGTTAACAGTATATTGTTACATATTGTTATCTTACCTTAATATCACAAACATCTGTAAGCTACATAAGGCAGTATTTTAGGCACCGGGAGCAGAAGTGTTTGTGCTAAATACCGTTATAGATAGCAGTGTCATAAGCTAACCAAAAACTGAACCAAATAGCTACCATAACATGAAGCTCTCCAAAACGGGGTGAATATATTATAAACATTTACACCACAGCTGATATTGACAACCATCTGTAATCTACATACTGTAAGGCATTAGCTTAGCCACCGTGAGCTAACCTGTTTGTGCTAAGCTACATAAGGCAGTATGTTAGCATGATTTAGCAGTGTTATCTACATGCTAACCAAACCATGTAAGTGACATTAAATGACAATGTTTCACATAAACTGGCAAAAGCTTGTGAGAAAATGAGGAAAAATGAATTAATATTAGTTTTATATTATCAGAATAAAGATTATATAAGATTTAATAACTTACCCATGGTAACAGCTTGTTGGATTCTCCTCCTTCGCTCTCTGTTGGAGTCTCAGTGTTGTTCTGAGGTAAATCTAAACTCCTCCCACTGTCCAGAACATTCTGTAGAGCTTCAGAAACCTGTACAGCGCGTTCAGAAACTAACATCTTCCACACGCACAGGAAGATTATCGGATCTACTGTGTGTGTTTGTATGTGTGTGTTTGGGGGCGTGGCCTTGTATGTAGATTACCCTGACTGTTTCCCTGTGAACTGCGTGTGGGCGTGTCCTGTCTCAGGTCATTATCTGTGAATGAAGTGTGGCAGAAAGACTGTATCTCTCCTTACATTCATATGGATTACATAAACTGAGAACATTTATTTTTGATTAAGCTTGCTACATTTAAAAGTAGACACTTTAAGCTTTCTATAGATATATACAGGTCCTTCTCAAAAAATTAGCATATTTTGATAAAGTTCATTATTTTCTGTAATGTACTGATAAACATTAGACTTTCATATATTTTAGATTCATTACACACAACTTGAAGTAGTTCAAGCCTTTTATTGTTTTAATATTGATGATTTTGGCATACAGCTCATGAAAACCCAAAATTCCTATCTCAAAAAATTAGCACATTTCATCCGACCAATAAAAGAAAAGTGTTTTTAATACAAAAAAAGTCAACCTTCAAATAATTATGTTCAGTTATGCACTCAGTACTTGGTCGGGAATCCTTTTGCAGAAATGGCTGCTTCAATGCGGCGTGGCATGGAGGCAATCAGCCTGTGGCACTGCTGAGGTGTTATGGAGGCCCAGGATGCTTCGATAGCGGCCTTCAGCTCATCCAGAGTGTTGGGTCTTGCGTCTCTCAACTTTCTCTTCACAATATCCCACAGATTCTCTATGGGGTTGAGGTCAGGAGAGTTGGCAGGCCAATTGAGCACAGTAATACCATGGTCAGTAAACCAGTTACCAGTGGTTTTGGCACTGTGAGCAGGTACCATGTCATGCTGAAAAATTAAATCTTCACCTCCATAAAGCTTTTCAGCAGATGGAAGCATGAAGTGCTCCAAAATCTCCTGATAGCTTGCTGCATTGACCCTGCCCTTGATAAAACACAGTGGACCAACACCAGCAGCTGACACGGCACCCCAGACCATCACTGACTATGGGTACTTGACACTGGACTTCAGGCATTTTGGCATTTCCCTCTCGCCAGTTTTCCTCCAGACTCTGGCACCTTGATTTCCGAATGACATGCACAGTTTGCTTTCATCCGAAAAAAGTACTTTGGACCACTGAGCAACAGTCCAGTGCTGCTTCTCTGTAGCCCAGGTCAGGCGCTTCTGCCGCTGTTTCTGGTTCAAAAGGGGCTTGACCTGGGGAATGCGGCACCTGTAGCCCATTTCCTGCACACGCAGGTCCCCCAAGGTCTGAAATCGGTCCTTCTCCACAATCTTCCTCAGGGTCCGGTCACCTCTTCCTGTTGTGCAGTGTTTTCTGCCACACTTCCCACTGAGGTGCCTTGATACTGCACTCTGGGAACAGCCTATTTGTTCAGAAATTTCTTTCTGTGTCTTACCCTCTTGCTTGATGGTGTCAATGATGGCCTTCTGGACAGCAGTCAGGTCGGCAGTCTTACATGATTGCGGTTTTGAGTAATGAACCAGGCTGGGAGTTTTTAAAAGCCTCAGGAATCTTTTGCAGGTGTTTAGAGTTAATTAGTTGATGCAGATGATTAGGTTAATAGCTCGTTTAGAGAACCTTTTCATGATATACAAATTTTTTGAGATAGGAATTTTGGGTTTTCATGAGCTGTATGCCAAAATCATCACCAAAGAAGAAGAAGAACATCAATATTTTAATACATTATGATATCATGTCAATATGGACCAAAATCTATAAGAAGTGTTCCCAGCACCTTGTTGAATTTATGCTACAAAGAATTTAAGTAGTTTAAATAAAGGCAAAAGTGGGTCCATCCCAGCACTAGCAGGGTGAATGAAGTCAGTGTACAGTATATATGTGCATATCAGAACCCTTAAGAGGAGAAGGTGAAAGTACAGTACTGAAACTCACACATCTTGGACATCCATATGCATTTGTCGATGGGACATGGCGCCAGCCGCACGTGTTCCTAGTAGTGTGAAGGAAGTTGTGTTGTGCAGATGTGGTTGGAAATGAGTCACTCAACAGAGGAAAACATATTCATAGTTGAGTAATGTTTCTGCTCATGGAAGTGGTCGTGAAAGGGGACTGAGTTTGAAACAGGTGGCAGAATATTCCTTATATACGCGTCCCATTCCCCCGATCTTACCCAATGTCTTCTTGTGGGGACTGTTACAGGAGAGTTTGTTCAACTGTGAAGATCCGCCAAGAACTGTCTGCATTATGCAAGCAAATCGTCTCCTTTTGCAGGAGCCTGCAGTGCCCTTTGTTCTGGGAAGCCGGGCATCACATATGGAACACTCATGTTATGCATACTGCGTTAAATCAAACTCTAATAGTGTGTATGTTAATTTCTTTCAGGAGAAATTAAATAAAAATTTTATTTGTATAACGCTTTTAACAATTGTCATTGTCGCAAAGTAGCTTTACAGAATCAAAGCATTATGGAAAACTTGTTTGAAATGTGAAAAAAATGTGTATGAATCAAAATGATTAGATTGTCCCTACAGTTTGGGCACCTCTTGATAAATAACAGAATTTTTTTTATTGAAAAGATATAATGAAATGCTATAAAAAGCATTTAAAAGCTGTGATATCTGCCAGAGGAAGTACTGATGATGTAGGGTGCTCAAACTTTGTGCCATAATAATGTTTTTTTTATTTTTATTTATGGCTGAAGAAGTAACTATTCATCAGTGTTTGCTAAAAATATTGTGCATCTTTCCATTTTCAAGAGAGACTGTGTTAACATCTTTTCAATTAAAAAAATCACCAATATCTGTGATTTATCACGGGGTGCCTAAACTTTTTGCATAAGAATGTATAGAAAAGAAATAAACACACAGATGACAATAAGGTCGTTTTGTTCATCTATTCATTTCAGTGCTGGATATCCCCCATTCTGTGACCCTTTATAGTGAATGAGCCAGTTCATACATGCCCATGCCAGCACTGCCTCCACCATGTTTCTGGTATGATTTGGATCACGAGTCCTTCTTTTTTTCTTTACATTATTGTTTTCTAGTCATGGAAAAGAAGTTCAGTGAAAGAAGTTCATATTGTTCCAGAACTGGATGGACTCTGGCCATAATGCTCCTGAGTGTTTACAATGATATGCACCTTGCGGTATATAAACCCTCTGGATTTACATTCATGATGGTGTCTCTCTGTAGACTGTAGACTTCAACACTGATACTCCTACCTCCTACAGTGTGTTCTCATCTTCGCTAGATGTTTCTTCATCAAGGAAACAATTTGGGGATAAGTAGGCCTATAAGTAATATTCTGTAAAAATTCTACTGTAATTTTTTTCTTAGTTACCATTTTAAATATACTGTGTGCATCTCTAATAAACCAATCAATAAATCTAGAAGATAAATGGTAACAAGAGTTCTCCAGGAATCAGAAAATATTGCAAAAAGATGTAAAAATGTATTTTTATTTTTTTTATTAAGACATGTGTTCTACTGCATACATTATGTTGAACATGTGACATCAGTGAAGTCTGTTCAGTCTGCAGGGACGTCGCACAGCTCAAGAAAAAGAGTAATTTTAGTCAAGAGTGTGATGATTGTAAACAGACCAAAGTGTTTCGTCAGGACACTGAATATGATATAGACCTTCATTTCAAGTGTAAAATCATTAAGCTTTTCCCCCTGACAGAGCATGTACTGGATTTTGCATGTACTTTCATACTAAACTAGTACCGACATTACCACTTCAAATACATTATCATTATAAAAATGGTTAAGGTTAATACAGACACATTGCGTTTAGGCAGCTTTCCTTTGGTAACTCAGGAGGACAATACATGTCCAAATAAACGACAAGAACATAAAAACACTGACGTAAGTGCATCTTCGATTAAATTAGAAGCAAAAATTATTATTTTCAATAAATAGGAAATGGAGCGAAATACTGGGCGAGGCACTAAAATAACAGGAAATAATAGGAAAGTAAACACATTATTATGGAATGTAGTCAGACTGATCAGTAGCCAGAACATTCTGAATATACAACAGTGCAGCAGGTTTACAAAAAGTCGGTCTTGCAGAAGTCCAACCATCATTCAGTCTCTTTGGTCTTCATTTTCATGATTAAAACAAAAATTTTAACACTGTAGTCTCACATGCGATGTCCTAAACTCTATCCTCATCCCCCTCTCCTCTCCTTGTGTCTCCTAGAAGAACAGACATACAGAAACAGGATGAGCTCTGAGCTGAGACTCAATGTTACTTTTCTGCTGGATTTTCACTCCACACACAGAGTTTTATTCCATATTACACTGTAAACTACATCATGTCTTACTCTCTCAGTTCAGCAGGACGACACACAGTCACACTTTATAAGCTTGTGGTTGGAGAATCTCCATCAGAAGCTGTAAAACAGACAAACCATTATTAGTTTAAGTTTGGATTAACACAGTAATTAAAAGGAAAGAAAAAATTAATCGGTCCAGCTAATAGCAGAAGCCCTCACGTTAACCTCACATTAATGTGTACACACAGTGTGTGTTTAAGGTGATGTGTGTATTTGCATTTCATTTTTCAAATCTGTATGTGGGAGTAAATAAAGGCAGGTCATTAGAGTCACAGGGATTCTGATCAGCTGAACAGTACTGTATATTATCATTATTATAATGATGCGTTTTCAGCTTATATTACCTCACAGTGCTGTGAACAGATGCACGCTTCAGAAAAAGTTGAATGATTGTCAGCAGAGGGGATGTGGGACTGACTTTTACTCTGGATATCTCATCAGAGGCATTCAAAATCTACCCTTTAAACACTTTTTAAATTATGGAAACATTATGGAAAACGTCTCGGGTTACTTGGCTGTAACCCTGTTCCCTGATAAAGCGGGAACGAGATGCTGCGTTCCGATGCCGCACTCCATTTGAGGGCATAAGTTCTTCCAGTGGAGGGAGCCCTGGCACTTAAAATGGTTTCAATTACGCTGGCTGAAAGCCCAGCATGTCTCAGTTGGTCCCGTTCAGGGGCCAAACGTGAAGGTTCCAGAGCTCGGGCCAGGGATGAAGTATTGTCCCCTGTGCCTGAGACAGAAGATCCCTCCTCACTGGAATCACCCAGGGTGAGCCGTCGAGGAGAGATATTAGATCCGAGAACCACACTCTGGTCGGCCAATGGGGC